>JAFBJS010005703.1:85504-113361 GCA_016785265.1 Paraplagusia blochii | reverse complement strand
GCCATGTTGTTAATTTGTCTTGGAATCTTTATAATAAAAGACAAATGAAGTAATGATTTTTTTAAGTAATCCAACCACTGTATTACTATTTATTGTGAAGGTGGGTAGTTAATTACAGTAACATCTGAGAACTAAAACACATACTGGTTAATGTTGGTTCAGTAGTTGTAGTTTCTGTTGTGCTGAGTCCTGTTGTAGCATTGGTAGATGCTGAGAAAAAAAAATATTGTATAAAAGACACTTTGCAGTTGTGGACAAGGTGCTACTCAGAATGGTCACCTGGTTTTACTGCTGGTTTTAATTATTCAACAATACTTACTTGTCACAGTTTGTGGTGTTGAGGTTGTAGATGTTAATGTTGTTGTGTCTGTTAAAGAAAATGTTTTGTTTGTTTTTTAATCGTTGTAATAAAAAGCAATGTGCAAATGTCAGCAACACCTTTCAGAATAAAACACCTACTGGTTAAAGTTGGTTCAGTAGTTGTAGTTACTGTAGTACTGAGTCCTGCAGTAGCATTAGTAGTTGCTGAGAACAAATGATGTGATTTGTTGTGGACATGGTAGTACTTTTCAACTGGTTTCATTACTCAACAATACTTACTTGTCACAGTTTGTGTTGTTGAGGTTAAAGATGTTACTGTTGTTGAGTCTGTTAGAGAAAATGTTTTGTTTGTTTTTTTAATCTTTGTAATAAAAAGCAATGTGCAAACGTCAGCAACACCTTTCAGAATAAAACACCTACTGGTTAAAGTTGGTTCAGTAGTTGTTAATGTGGTGCTGTAATCTGTAGTAGTATATATGTTGTCTGCAAAAAGACATATTGATTTTTAAAAAGCAACCAAAACAGCAGCAAGAAAACATAATGTATGACAAACAAAACATGGACGTCACTGGTTATTAAAGACTAAACAATAACAGTTGGGTTTGCTCTGATATTAATTTATCAGTCATCGTAAAATAAACAGAATCTAAAGAAAAATGTGTTGGAAAAGTTTATATTTATCATTATTATTTTGAGATTTTGTTGTGTCTTCTAACAGAAACATTTTTTATTTAAACACCTTATTTTGTATCACCTTAATATCTGTTATTATTTCACTTTCGGCAAAATTACATTGACAATTTAAAGGTTCAAGCACATACTGGTTAAAGGTGGTGCAGTAGTTGTAGATGTTGCTGTGAAAAGACAGATGATGTACAGATATAGTGGGACAACCAGTGTTTTTTTATCAAAATCTACATCATTAGTATGAGGGTTAATGTACAACTACACAAAAAAACAATGGTTACAGTACATACTGGTCGAAGTTGTTTGCTTGGTTGTCGTGACTGTTGCAGTGAGTTCTGTGGTGGCATTTGTTGTACCTGTTAAGACGTGTGGAGTAATGATATGGTGAATGAATACTGCATTAAGTTGTGTTTTTTTTTTTCTTTTATTCTGAATTGATTGGTTTGGATGTAAAGATTCAGGCGTCATTTTTGTTTTCAGATACGTGGCTGGTGTTTTCCCTGCGTGTTTCATTATTCATTCATACTTACTTGTCACAGTTGGTTGTGTGGTTGTTGTTGTTGTTGAACCTGGTTAAACAAAAGTTTTCAATTTGGAGAAAGGGAAATCTTCCTGTGCCAAACAACAATGCAATTGTAACTTAGTGACAATATCTTAGTGAACACGTACTGTTTGGAGTTGGTTGAGTAGTTGTTGTGACTGCAGTGAGTACTGTGGTGGTATTTGTCGTGTCTGTAGGAGACAGGTGAAGCGATGAGGAAATGAAATAAATGCTGGTTTAAGTTTAACCTTAACTTTCTTTAGAAGATTTACTGGTTAGTATTTAGATGTGGGAGAGCAGATGTTGAGATTTATTATTTATGGTTTCAGATGGAAGGTCAGTGTTTTCTCCTCTGGTTTCATTATTGAACAATACTTACTTGTTACAGATTGTGGTATAGTTGTATTAGATGTCAACGTTGTTGTTTCTGTTAAAATCACAGTATAGTTTGTCTTGAAAATCATCGCATTACCTGTTACTGTGCATATATGTAAAAATAAAGCACATACGGGTTATATTTGGTTGTGTAGTTGTAGTTACTGTAGTGTTATGGCCTGTAGTAGTATTTGTTGTGGCTGTGAACACACATATGTAGTGAGTTGTTATTATAATAACTTCAGAAACCCTTACACAAAATCACTTACACAAAAATCACACACTTGTCAGTAGTAGTAACATTTGTAAAGTCTGTAAAAAAACTACGTTAACTAGGCTAAATTTCCAAAAAAAGTATTTCTGGGTGCAAAAACAACCCTTTATGCTCTACTAATTCCTTTATTCATCAACAAACAACTGTATATATGATAAAGATATAGATATTTTTATAAGCTGGCAAGAATGTCTTTAGCCCAAGTCCTGAATATCAACCCCACGCCATAATTTCTCCTCCACCAAATTTCACCCTCAGCACAGTGCAGTCTGAAATGTATCGAGTTGGCAACTCTTTGACAGTTTAACCCCTTCATGGCTGAGTTGCTGTTGTTTCCAAACTCTTCCATTCTGTCATGAAAAAGCTGAAAGTTGATTGTGGAATATTTAGGAGCGAGGACATTTGTTGCGACGGTGGCATCCTGTGACAGTTCCACGCTGGAATTCGCTGAGCTCCTGAGAGCGGCCCAGTCTTTCACAAATATCGCTAGCTAGCTACCTAGCTAGCTAGATAGAAGATAATCACTGGCACATTCTACACACACTATTGACACACCTTTTTGGCTGTGAACCAAATACCATCTTATAAATATCTGGTTCCAAAGAATAAGATATATATCCAAACGAATATATATATATATATTTATATATATATATATATATAAATATATATATATGTATATGTATCCAAAAGAACAAGATATATACAGTATGTATTAATATTGCTTACTACAATTGCATTATAATGTGTTGTGTGTGTTGAAAGTTCTGTCAGATGTAAAAACAGTAAAGGTTGCCTACCTATTGAAGGACTTGGAGTTGGACAAATTCCCACATCTGTTAAATAAATAACCCATATTTATTAAACCCAGATATGGTATATATTTTTTATTTATTAATTAAAGACTATTTACAATTACCTGACTGAAGCTGGCAATGATCTCCCTCCTCTGGAATGGCCCTGATGCATGCGCAGGAATCAGATGTGGTGTTGTCACAGGATCCATAGACAGAACATCGGTCACACGGCCAAGTGTAGTCTTCCTCACATCTGCAGTGGTAGCTGCCGCTGCTTGGAGAACAAACTGCAGACAAAACACAAAATGAACTTATTGAAAACCTTATCTTTTTTTTAGGCCAATTCTGAACCATCCCTGTAACCACAGGGTCAGAAATACACCTCATAATTACATGAGTCTCCCCACTAGGTTCCGGGGTTCAATGCCGACAACGCAACATTTAAAATATCCAACTATTTAAATGTAAAAACTCTAAATTTATAATAATAAAAAATCGATAATAATAACATTTTTAAATATTTTTGAATAAATTGGTTTTTCTGAGTATATTTAGGCCAGCATAGAAGGCTTTGCTGGCCCTGACCGCCCACCACTGAAATCAACTATAGTATATATCTAATTTGATTTAATAGTTTTTATTTTTCACCAAATATGTCACCAAGGAGTTAAGATAAAAAGTTTGTCGTAGCTTTTCTCGAAGTATTGGGGATTGTCTTGTTCTATATATGCATATATAAAACAAGACAATTGTTTTTTAAGATATTCACAACAAAATGTTCAATGTTCCTTTATATATCAGTTCAGCTGTCACATGAAAAGTCACCTGTCGTGATGTTGATGTCAGAGACTTGTATGCCATGCTCCACACTGACTGGAAGGACCAGGTTCCTCAGTTCCTCTATCACAGAGATGTCTGTTGCGTTCAGCTCGATGGACACGGAATAGGCGTAGACCACTGGAACGGCTGTACGGGACAAGTGAATGAAAGACACCACGTCACTCCTTGATGCAACAAGATGGTCAGAGGACTGTCTGTTCTGTCTTTACCTGTCGGTGATGTTTGAGGTTGTGAGGTGGTTGTAACAGGACAAGATGGTAAATCTGTGAGAGACAACAAGTTGGTCCAGTTATAGACAAATGATGAAAAGTCTCATGACCTCTATCTTATGAGAGATAAGGGACAGCTGGATAACCTCAACAGTATCCAATAAGGCCAGTCAATCCATTTAATCTGTTACGGGAAATCCGGAAGTATTGTGCGCCCGCCGCCACCAGGGGGTGCAGGAGATTAAAAATTTTAAAAATATATATGTATGTGTGCCATTTAAATTAAATTAGATAAAATAAATACATTTGGGCTATATGTATGTGTTCATAAACATGCAGTATTCTTGTGCCCTATACCTGCAATGCCTTAACTTCCCCGAGGAAATTTTCAGGAGTCGAAAAGCAGTGACCATAGCTTACTGTGTGGATCAACAGCCTGACAAAAAGGTCCATCTGAAGGAAGTTCATTGATGCATCCACAGCCGGTATCAAACCAAGAGCTGCATTTCCCAAAGGCGCTGCACATATCACAAGGCCAGAGGTACTCTTCTTCACATCTGCACTGGTAACTGCTATCATTGAAATAACACACTGAAATAAAAAGAGAAAGAGAGAAAAAAAACATAATTTACTATTGCAAATTTGAAGAACAACAATGTCAAAAAAGCGCCTGTTCTTACCTGTGGTGATATTGACGTCAGAGATTTGTACGTCGTCATTGATGCTGATTGGATGGTCCGTGTTCCTGAAAAAGGTTCTGAGTGCTTGGATTAAGTGGACGTCAGAGATGTTCAACTCCACAGACAGGTGGTAATTATATGTAACTGGAGGATCTGTCCATGACGTAAAGCGGAAAAAAAGTTACCAGTTTACACTGAAAAGACTACATTAGACAAAAAATGTACAAGATTACAAGTTCAGAAGGAAAAACACTCACTTGTTGTGTCTGTTGTGTCCAATGTGATGGCAGCTGGGGTGAGGGCAAAATGTAAAGTTTACGCCAACAACTTCATGACAGTGACTTAAAATTTTATAGGTTTACACACAAACTATGGCACTTACACGTTACGGTTGTTTCCATGGTTGTTGTTGCTGTGGTGTAGAAATGTGTAATGTCAACACTTTTACAATTAAAAAGTACTTTACTGTAATACTGCAATCGTTGCCTTTTCTATTTTTTTTTCTGTCAGTTATACAAAGGTTTTATGACTAGTAAATGCATAACCACAAAACAGAAATGAGTAAACATACTATGTTATGTTTAGATAAAAGATTACTAAACAGTTATTCGACTTACTCGGTATAGGAGTTGTGTGAATACACGCAGTTAAGTCTGTAGGACAGAGAACCGGAGAAAGATTTTAAAATTTACAACATGAACATTTGCGCCTCACAAGATACATTTCACTCAAGTATAACTATGACCAGTAGGTGGCAGCATTGTCTGAAGAAAAGCCTACTTTCCGTTTTTCAATCAATTAAGTGATACATCCTAAATGCTGACTGGACTTCTACTTTTTGACCACTCACTTTGGCTTTGTTTCAGCTGACAGTATTGTCCGTCTGTGGCGTTAGCTCTGATGCAGTTGCATGTATTGTTAGGTTCGTGGTCACATGGTTCAGACACAGCACACGTGCCACAGGGCCAGGCATAGTCTTCTTCACAGCGACACTGAAATCCAACATCGTCCTGGATGCAGACTGATAACAAATGCACAGTGAATTCAGGATTATTGTTCGAATGACGACTAATAGTATTTTTTTTAATAAATCCTGAATTTATGTCCTTGCCTGTTGTTATATTGAGGTCTGTGATGTTGACGTGTGAATTGATTTGAACAGGGAAGGTCAGACCAGTCAGGGTGTTTCTCAGCTCCTCTGTATCTGTCGTGTTCACTTCAATGACAACCTCATATTCATAGATATATGCAGGCACTGTAGAAAACAAGGAGAGTATTTTCATTCACAGACACTAGAGCAAGAAAAATGTTCATAGATTGTTTCAGCATTGAAACAAAATGCAGTAATGTAATTTAAAATTATTTTTTTTTACTTTTTGTACAAAAAAACCCACCCCAAAGCAGCATTTTGATAACTGATAAACATCACCTAACCCTAACCCACAAGTAGTGCGTTTAAGACAAACCAAACGAACACATAGCCGAAAAATAAATATATATTGTGGTAACATTTAATTAAAAAGAACCACTCAAAACAAAAGGTATCGAGTTTCCACTCTTTATCACCGCAACATAGATTAGATATTCCTGTTAGTAACAGAAGAACTGCAAGCGCTCAAATATAGAACGCTTCCTAATCTTCTTCTGCGCACCTTTGCTCTGTCATACTGGTCATATATCGCCATCCACTGGACAGAAGCCATTAAAGATTATAAATTATTATTTCCCATCATGCCTATAGACCAAACACCCCGCAATAACATGAGCGATTGGCTAACGACAATACAAGGAAGTAAACTTTAAAATGTAAAAAAGCATTATTCAATTTGCTAAATATTAAAGAACTTAAATAGTTTTTCTCTAAAAAATAATAACGGTCACAGCTAGTTAGCGTTAGGCTAATGATCAGAGTAGCTTTAACGCACGGAACTACTCATTTGAGCGGCGTTCACAACCGTTGGAAATTTTATAATCTAACCTTAACTGCCGTTTTACAAGTGGTTCGTTAATGGGGAAAATGACTATAAAACGAAGAAGCCGAATAATAATAGTTAATTTTATTAATACTAATGACAATGATAGAAAATATTTAAACACTAACTTTGAGAATTGATTTTTCTGACTTTTAGCCACTATTTCTATAAATATCACATTTCTTTGTCAGGATAAATATAGTGAGGATCTCGTTCTTTTACATTATCTTATCTGATGTAGTTTTCTTATACACATATATATTTTTCACATATATAACACCACTCAAAAAAAAAAAAAATCTTACCAATGAAAATAATTTCAATTTGTGTGATGTTGATCATGTTGTTCACCTCCACGGGGAAAACCATGTTTGCCAACACTTCCTGGATTTGTTCCAACTGTTCGATGCTGCTGACATTAATCTCCACTTCAACTATATACTCATACGTCTGTTCAACTATAAGCAAACAAAGAAATAAGTCAATGTCCCCATATGATTTTTTAAGTGTTCAAATTGCTGTAAGTAGCCTATTTACGTCCAGTACCTGTCTTTGGTTGACAGTACTGCCCATCGTACGGGACGCCACTGATACAGGTGCATGTTCCATTGATAATCTCATCACAGGCCCCGTAGGTGATGCAGTAGTCGTGGGACCAAACAAACTGATCCTCACATCTGCACTGGTAGTCTGTGCCATTCATGTAACACACTACAACACAGTAACAAACAAGATAATTAAGAAATAGACACCAGAGCATGGATCTGATACAATAAAATATTGAAAAGAAGAAGAACAGCTTTTAGGATGTGTAGTTTAGGGACAGTGGTTCAGTCTAATAGATATGGCTGAGTCATAAAATGAAGTCACTAAAAGTTTTTTAGTTCCTCATTCCTGTTGAAGCAAATGGTTGAAAGGAGAGCCGCTGTATATGTAACACCTGAAAAAGTATTTAGTCTGAGATACCAGACAGATTCCAGCTCCCCATCAAACATTTTAATTGTTTTTCAGTGATATTTTGGTCATTGTTTTTGTTTGTTTGTTTTTTTGTGGAAGTAAATAGTTGGCTATAAATCTTTTTGTCATGTATTTCTTTATAGACAGGCAGATAGATATCAAATAGACATAAATAAAAAAAACAAATTAGCAGAAGGCAAAGGGAAATGCTGTACAGTTCGTGCCAATCACTGCATAAAATACATTTTTAACTGATAATTTTGATGCAAAAATGCAAAATGTAACATTTGTGCCTAATTTTATTATTGAATAAATAAATAAATGATTATTTCAAATTGATTTATATATTTAATCCCTACCTGTGGTCATGTTGATGTGTGACAGAAATATCTGTGGGGCCAGTGTCAGGTTCAAGCTGCTGTCGCTCAGCAGGTTCCTCAGGTGTTCTACTGCACCGGCATCCGTCAAATTCAGCTCCACCTCCACTTCATACTCCAAGGAAGAAGTAGAAGAAGAAGAAAGTGGTTCTATGGGAATGAGAGAAAATACTGAGACACAGGAGTCATACCGTCACTATATAATATATACTACTTGCACATCCATGATTTTCAGATGGAAGCCTTCTACCTAACTTTTACGCTCTGTCGCCCAGATTTAATTCCTTACGATAGCTTCTTGGCTATTTGACCCATTACCCATTAGTATTTTGGACCGTGTATCTTTATAAGCTTCTCCTTGATTTTACCAGGTAGGTACACCCAGGACACTAGGTGACACCAGTGAGGCTAATGACAGAGACACAGGTGGAAGCTACAGTACATATGACCAGTGTTGGGCAAGTAACTTTAAAAAAGTAACTTATTACTTTACTAGTTACTACTCTGAAAATGTAACTAGTTACGTTACTAGTTACTGAATTATAAAAGTAACTAATGACTATTTACTTTAAATACACATTAATAAAGTTTTGTTTGCTGTTCTGTACAACTATCATAATGAAATGTAGCGGTACAATAAAAACAAAATTAATGTTTAGACATTTTGACAGGCATCTTTAGTGTAAACTCATCTTGCCACTGTCTTCCTTGTGGGTGTGTGCTGCTGTACCGCGTCGCCTGTGTATGTGAGACTGTTTATTTCCATATAAGGCAAGAAGACCCGCCCAGGTGTCTTTTTGATTGGCTTAGCCTGAAATCCTACACTGATAGGTCCATTTGGACCACAGATAGTAACAAGTAACGAGCCTTTTTGCACCATAGTGAGAATAATGGTGTTATTGAATGGGAAAAGTAACGCGTTACGTTGTTAGTTACCGATAAAATTAGTTTTGTTACGTAACAGCGATACAAGACTGACAGGCAGAAGAAGAGATAGATAGATAGATAGATAGATAGATTTTATTCAACCGGGCAGTGTCTAGTCACACCCCATAACCTTAACTGGACATACCACTTCTCTTCTGTCTGGTTTGAGGTAGAAATGGTTCATCGTCTTCAAGTTCCTGTAATCACAAAGAAGAACACCAGGTTCACCATCAGGGTTTGTCTTTCCTGCTCCGCGTGAAAGCGCAAGGGCAGCGTTTTGTTAAAGTTGTGTAAATACAGCAGACTTACCGGTGAAACCAGGCATGGAAACTTAATGAAGTCCCGTGTTTGGAAAACAACAAGCGTGAATAGAAGGGCACAGACGCTCAGGACATTCCTAGCTATGGCCATTCCTGTTGGAAGACGGGGAAAAAGAGAAGGATGAATGGAAATCATTACTCGTTTTTTTATCCAGCTGCAGTTGTGTTACAACCTGCAGTCACAGACAGGACATTTACGTTGGTTACACCTCTACTTATCGCCCATATAAACCACCGACTAAATATTATTTATGAGGTGGTTCATGGTTGAGAAGGCAGCCGGAGCCAGTTCCACTCAGACATACCTGGCTCCTGATTTATCAGCGGTGCACAGCTGCTGCAGCTCTGCCCTTTTAAGCACTGTATACAAAGGGAGACAATCTGTCCCTAATAGGACTATTTGTTAATTAGTCAGCCATAAACTGACTGCACAATGAAGCAACAATAAAACTGACACTCAAATACATTTATGAGAAGAGAGAATACAAACGCCTTCGTCAATATTCTCACTGATTTCTAATTCTCCTTTTCCAAATATTGGATGTTTCTTTTCTGTTTTTCTCAATACTTCCCTCCAATAGTACTCAAAGATGCTGCATCAGGGAGTAGGGGATCAAATACTTTGTATTGACCAAAGCCGTGAATGTGAGTCTGGCTGACTATTTGTTGTTACAGCAGTTGGGTGCACCCATCTTTATGCAGGGTAGCCCATAATGTGAACCCTATCATCTCAAACATCTATGAACTACATGATCGGAAGTTTCTAAGAAAAAACAAAAGTTCGCTCGCAGAGGCTTCAGTCTCCACAACCACCACCCAAATCACACTGCACTGCACCGGCCTCTTCCCATGGTGACCCCAGTGAAAGACATTCACCACATAAATGGGGTTCAACTTAATCCAGGAAGCAAATCCTGTAGTTCCACATCACACACATCTATATTCCTATTAAAAATATTACTTTGTTTTTTTCAGAATACATACCTTCAATGGCTGGTCCTCTTTACTGTATTATATGGGGAAAATCCCATAATGATGATAAGTTTTTAAAATTATCTGCTTTCTGGCTCATCAGCCCTGAGACCTGTCATATGAAAAATAAAATACATATCACATCATAAATAAGAGATAATTATTTCAGATGAACTTCCTTGGTAAATGTCAAACAGAAGCATTTTTGGTCTTTTCCACAGGACTACTCCACAGTACACACAAAATATAAAGACGAAGATGTAAAAAAAGTTTTTCTTGCATCTTGAATACAGCTTTGAAAAAGGTGAGTCTGTTGAGCTTGGCACAAAGTCAGTGTGGGTGGAACCTGCTGAATGATGCTTACAGATGGAGTGACAATGATCTGAGCCACTGTGTTATTAAATATTATTAGAATTGGGAAATACCACCTGATTCTGAGATGTACAGCTTCAACAAAAGAACTAAAAATTTATAAAATGCAGAGTTGACTAAGACAGCACTTCAGGAATCACAGCAAAAGAAGTTGAGATTTTGACACTCATGTGTGATGCTATTGTTTTCTATCAGTTCAGATATTCCATAACATTTTAATAATCACAGCCTGATTATTACACATACAAGAGGGAAACTGACAATTATATTGTTATTATTGAATCATGACGCATATTGTTCCTTTATATAAACCCTGAAATAGACAAATCCCACAGTAAGACATTTTAGACTGATCCAACACATGGTTTCCCTTTGTCTTTTTACGCTAATTTAATACTAAAGTAATAATTTCAGGGAAAACAAACAGTGATTCTATTCACCCTGGCTCAATATACAGTACAGCACTTTAATTTTAGCTAAATGGGCACAGAATGTGCAAACTGCACAACGAAAAAATACTTGTATCTTATGCAACACAGGCTTAGTGTTGCATAACCCTTGGTGATTAGGGACATATTTTAACTTCTACAACAAAAGTTGATCAACAAAAACAATCTCTTATCTCATCTGTCTAAAAGTAGCCAGAAATGTAAACAGTCAATTCTAGAGCCATGATAAGACAGCGTATGGAACTTGAGCGAAATCAACAAATATACAAGGCTAGTGCTTCACAAGGCAAGGAAAGTAACATTTATGGATGTGAAATACCGCCAGAAGAAGCTACAGCGAAAAAGGAGCAGTGGAAAGTACTGCACTAAAACTACAGTAAAAGAATGAAGGAAGAGTTGCCAAAATAATTTTGAACACGGAGATAAGGATTTCACGTAAAAGCCGAAAAACAATACTCGTATCCTGTGCAACTCGGTGTCGCATAACACTTGGCGTTCGAGTACATAGCTAAAATTCTCCAACAAACGTTGATCCACAGAAACAATCTCTTTTCACATCCATCAAAACGTAGCCAGAAATGCAAACGTCACGCGGATTCCAGAGCTAAAATAAGACACCAAAAAGAACTTCAAAAAAAAAAATCAACAACTATACAAGGCTAGTGCTTCACAGATAAGGTTTGGCGCTGTAGTGGAATAGCATCATATACTTTACTTTCGTAAAGGGCAACATCTTCCCCTGACCTTACAGCAAGGGTTTTCAATGCATGCACCCTTAGGGGAGACAATTAATCTTCTGGGGGACGTCCATATTGTCATATTGTCCAACTTTGAAACCCCTCTTTAAAAAAACTGATCAATCACAGTCATGGACTGGTGAGGAACTCAGGTGTTTCTACCTGCAAAAGGACAACGATTAGCACCGCCCAAGGGGATTCACAGCTGTAAAAATCCATGTTTGTTTCACAGGATCTTGCAGTATCGGCACTTCGGATACATGGTTTGCTATAATATGTCTTAAAAATTTATATTAAGCTGATAGGATGTAAAAAATAAGGACAAAACTGCATATTATTTTTACACAACTGATGCAACAAGCATCTCAAAACAGCCATTCTTTTATCTCTAATGAGATAAGATAAGACTTTTTCTTTGTGGTTTATTGATAACATCCTTCACCAGTGTCTGATGGAAACACAGAGATAAATATAATCCCTTTATCAAGTTAAACAGCATTTCAAAAGAACTGTGAATACCTTCGCCAGATAACAATGCAATCCACAAAACTGGTTTACAATTAAAGAAAGATATTGAATTCATACCTGGGTTTAATTATCCTCTCACTTTCTGTCAGATGTCAAGTAACCAAAACGCACACAGTGAGAAAAAAATAGTCGCAGTATGAATCTGGGAGAGAGCGTCAAGCTCTTTTGTGACCTACACAGACTGTGAGCTCTGCACGAAAGGAACTTCCTGAAATATGGTAAGGCACAGACAGTGGCTGCCGTTGCCCAACAGGTTTGAGTATTTCAAGCTTCCATGTCAGGTAACGTTAGGCTTTTGTCTCCTTACTTTTGTGTTTGACCCACACAATAGTCTAGAGGGTGAAACTGTTAAATATTCAGAGTTTCTCCAGGAAAGTGTCATTTGGATTTTCCCCATTAAAAAGAAAGAAGTAGGATTTCTTGAACGCATTTAATAGTGTGTAATGTGATACTTCAAGGAACCTGACTGCTTTGAACATTAAAGGTGCATTCACCGTCTCAATGAATAAAGAGGAGCACAGACCTCTGTGAACCTGGATGTTATGATCAAGAACGTATAAATGCAGAGAGAATAGAGTCTGTTGTTTGTTCTATTTTGTGTATGTTAGGAATGTCTCTTAGTCACTTAGCATGTTTGGATGGAGAGAAAACAAGAGAGAGAGAATATTGTTCTGTTTGAGAAGGTGAGAAAAAGAGAGAGTCGGTGGATACAGGTTCCTATCCACCAGCTACCATGTGCCCACTGAGCAAGGCACCGTCCCAACACACATGACTCCCAGTTTTGTATTTGCAATAAAATAAAACATTTTATAAACATTATGTAAGATATTAGCAGGGATGGCACTTCGGGCCCAGGTCACTAGGAGGTTTAAACCATTTATTTTTCTGCGTGGACCTATAGCAGTGCTTCTCAAACTGTGGGGCGGGCCCCTACCGCTGTGCGATGCTGAGGGGGGCGCATGTGACCCTGTAAAAGTGTAATTGCACACCCTTGTAAGTTGAACTATATATGATTTTTTTATTTTGTTGTCTTTATGTTAACAAGGATACGATGTTATGCAGAAGTGTACCTAGAACTATTTTATAGACAAATGCTATTATTTATAGTTACTTTGGAGAGTGGGTGGTGGTAGCCGGGGGCAAGCAAATTGTTTTCTTCTTGCTAGGGGGGCGTAACAGAAAATAATTGAGAAGCCTGTACGGACCCTAGTAGCACCTTTGGATTTTATTGGCGGTGAAAGTTAAAAAAAGAGACATCTGGTAGGGATGGCAATGGTGGCCTGGTGGTTAAGGAAGTGGACTTGGGTTCTCAAAGCTACAGGATCTAATCCACCAGCTGCCAGGTTGTCACTGAGGTGCTCTGACCATAGAACCTTCTCAAAATCTCATATCTTGCAGTGGGTTTACCACCCATTTGGGTGACAGGGTGGTTGCCCCTACCATGGTTAAGAAGATGAAGTTTCATATCCTTAGGAATTCACTTACTACGAAAACCTGGGTTTGTTTAGTTGAACGGAACTCAACAAACATACTTGCAGGAATTGAATAAAATGAAAAGCCAAGATCTTCTTTAGCAGCTCATGATTCGTTCCTCTCTTCTACTTATTTTTAGTTATGCAGCCATTGGCCAGTAGTAGTATTCTATTGCCCTTCATCTAAAGTTTTCATAGACAAACAAAGACAATTATTAACAACAGTTAAATGAAAGGGCCTAGTGGTTAAGGTAACGAAGCTTCAAATATATCATTGTCAAGACCCACACAGTGAAATGTGATTTGGGTGGTAGACTCCTCCCCAACATCCATTGTCCTTCTGCTCCGTATTCAACCCGCCCCTCAAATTTTGCAGGCCAAATCTGGAGGGTGGGGTCAATAAATTTGTCCCGTAAGATCCGATCCAAACTGTTTTAGAAGTTGCCCACCAGTAATAACTAGTAAGACAAATTAGACACACACAAAAAAATTACATAGATGGAGTGATAGGAAATCCTACACAATCCCAAGCAATCCAAATATAGTGAATATTGAGTTTTGCTGCCAATTTTGCCCAATTTTTTCCTTTTTTTTTGCCCACTGTGAACTTCTGACCTATTTCATCTAACACCAGCATGGGAAAAATCAAATATTTCCTCAAACTTGTCCTGGGTAATAAATGTCGTAGCCTGTGGTTATAGTTAAAAGGCAGCCTTCTCGTGTTTCTCTGGTTTTATGGTTACATTCATATGACAAAATGACAGTAAATACTTGAAGGAATTAGAGGTGGCTTCTGCCAGGGCATTGTAATACAAGCATGTAAAGAGATATAATAGAATAATTGCTAACATTCCAAAAAATAAACAATGATATTTTTTGTTATTCTTCTTTAAATGACGCAGCCCCAGCATGCGTTTGCCCATGGTGGTGAAATTCAAGGGATTGATATGGTGACAAACATGCTGCGAAACTGGATTTATTCTTAGGACAAATGCTTTTGGGAAAAGTTGGACCTTGTTATTAGTCTCTAATCACCTAACAACAGATCAGGTTCTGACAGTGACATGTTATACGGGAAATGTGCTTGTGGTTCCACTTCATCACTGAAAAATGATCCCTGCGGTTTGAACCAGTCGTCGCAGTGATATTCAACATTGATTTAAGTCATGGATTCAGAAAGAAAGACAGATTGTGGTTACCTCTCATTGTTAGAGATGTAAAACTTGTTCCAAAGTCCCGGTTCTTTATTACTTCAAGGAAACTCGGCGAGGTTCCGTTGACACCGTTCTGATGACGACATTTCTGTAATTTGTTTGTGGGCAAACACTGTAGGACGCCACCTTTCTGAGACACTCTTCAGGTTGACACTTTAAGGTCAAGAGCGTTAGGAAGATATTTGTGGGAATCACATAGATTGTAGTTCCATCACACAAGACGCGCAAAGCTTAGCAACGACAGGGCCCCAAAGAACCCTTGTTTGAAGAAGGCGTGAAGGAAGTCGTCTTAGTCAACCAATAGAAACCTTCACGCCATAGGGGAGTAATTCTGACCTACCTACCTATCTATCTATCTATCTATCTATCAAGGGAGATCGACCCCCCCAGGTACGGAGTCCAGGGAGGCGGGTCTGGACATCGCTCGTCAGATGTGTATAAGAGACAGCAGCTACACTGCGGTTGTTTGTTTTGTACTGATGTTGGATCACATCTGTTGTGTACCATGTTTAATAAAGTTCCATTGCAAAACTCTAAAAAAAAAAACTCTATCTATCTATCTATCTATCTATCTATCTATCTATCTATCTATCTATCTATCTATCTATCCACCTACCTACCTATCTATCTATCTATCTATCTATCTATCTATCTATCTATCTATCTATCTACCTACCTACCTACCTACCTACCTACCTATCTATCTATCTACCTACCTACCTACCTGTCTGTCTATCTATCTATCTATCTATCTATCTATCTATCTATCTATCTATCTATCTATCTATCTATCTACCTGTCTATCTATCTATCTATCTATCTATCTATCTATCTATCTATCTATCTATCTATCTATCTATCTATCTATCTATCTATCTATCTATCTCTATATTAATATTATTTCCCATAAATGCTAAACTTCATGTCAGTTCAAATCACCTCTAGCTCTAGAAGTGCATCTACCTCTGTCACTCACTTTGATTCTGTTTGGTCATTGGTCCGTGGTAAATCTTTAGTTTTCAATTGGTCCTTATCTCTCTGGTGCTGCGTTGTTTCTCTCCAGTCATGCATGTTTCTCTGTGTTCCTAAACACAACACGAAACAATTCCATTGTTTATCTTTACTGCTGTTTATGTTGATAGTCGTGTTACTGTTGTCACGTTTCTCTTGACTTAAATCTCGTCATCGACAGGTCCTTGAATACGTAAGGACTAACTTGAAGTTGCCAGGCTGAGCTGTCATAGTCCTTTGTCATTGATGTACGGTGGATTACAGGTTTTGTGGGTGTTCTTCAAATACTTACAGTAAGTGGTGAAAAACCTGAGAATCAGGCTCTGACATGTATAACTGATGGAGTCAAATCCCCTGAAGGCCACGTTGGTTTATTGACATGCAGTTGAGCATTTATGGGTTATCTTAACCAACTATAGATAGATAGATAGATAGATAGATAGATAGATAGATAGATAGATAGATAGATAGATAGATAGATAGATAGATAGATAGATAGATAGATAGATTGCACTGTTAAAAGTAGGAACCTGAAGCAAAATCTTTCCCCTACATTTAAAAGTATTTTGCTTGAAGCCTTTTAGTGTCATGTGTTTCCAATCAGCTGTCGCACAAAGAAAGATTGAAACAATCCAACTATTAGACAACTTCAACAACACCAAAGAAATGATGCATTTAAGTGACTGTAAAAAAAAGAATTTACACAAAACACGTACACACTCCACAAGGGTGTGTTAATCAGCAATCAATCATATTAGTTGTAAAAACACACACACACACAGATCCAGGGAAATAACAAGCAAAACACCTGAATGAAAAAAATTGCAAAAATAGCATATACCCACAATTGGATATAGAGAAACATTTTTTTTACTTTATAGTTTATAGGCTTCTGTGGCAAAATAAGTTCAAATGTCCTCTCACACAGAGACAAAAATAATCATAAAATCTCCCTGCAGAACGGACATTGGTTAAAACAAGAAGGGAATACTTCTGTGTTTTTTGTTTTTTTTTTTTTTTAACTCTTACATTTTGAAAATTGATAAACAAAGTTACAATTCTGTACGGCTACAACTTATAAGAGGAAATCATTGCCTTGTGAAACCTGCGGCCTTGGCGTTTATTAGCACCACACGCTAACCAACTAAGCTAACTGGCCTGCTTGTGTTACATATTTGTTTTTATTTTATTAACTTTCTATTGTTTGCGTACTGAATTTTTTTTTGGCTTAGTTTTCAAAATAAAACAGTGTTCAGGGGCATTCTGCAGAAGAATTCTCCTTTTTTAGTTATTATTTTTATCATTAAAAAACAAAAAAAAAATATTATTATTCAATATTACATGGATAATAGAAGAGAAAAACAGAATTCAGTGTCTACCACTGGTTTCACTGAGACACTTGCTCTCCCATTGAAAACTTATCACTTTATGGCCCAGTGGGAATGACTTGTTGCGTAACAGCTTTCACTGAACAACACAGCTTCTGTTCTGCCTTATGTCTAATCAAGGTGGACTGTGAAATTTTTGTTGTTGTTGCCGATGTTTCAAGCCTTTCAGTTGGTGTTGATCTACTAAAGAAAAAAACAGCCTTAAAAGGAAGAGAAATGTTCATTTCTGGCCGCAGTAGGAACCAAACCATCGCAGACAAAAGACACATTATATCAGACACTCACACAGACGCACACCCTCTATTATCTACAGCTAAATGACACATTCTTTGTGAATTGCTGGGTTGAGAAACTCCTTTGGGAATCTAGTAGTTGATACTCACCTGGCCTGGATCTTGCATTAACCCAACATGGGAGGAAATGTCCCCAACACCCAGACAGTGGCAAAAGACTCACCCCCTCCAACATCATCGTAACAGGATCCGTGCCAGTCTTATCTGACACCCATTGTTGGTGGTTGCGGTAAATGATAATGTTAAGAATGTCTCACAATGAGGAGCTGTTGTCTGATGAGTCACTGCAGACAATGGTGGACTATTATTGGTCACAGTGGTAATAACACGTATTTTAGATTTGGACAGTTTTACGTAGTGGAAAATAAACAAGTCACTCCCCTCAGCTTTAGTCAAATGGAGTATTATATTTGCTACACAAGGTTCTGAGGACAAACACAAATGTTGTTGTTGTATTTTTTTTTACTAGGCAGCAGCTAGTGAAGGTGAAGGTGGACGGGAGGACAGACAGGATGGAACAACAGGAGAAAAGTGTCAAGTAAGACAAAGGCTTACAAGACGGTTGTGGGACCAGCCATGATGTATGGTTTAGAGAACCTTCTAATAGGCAGAAGACAGGAGACAGAGCTGGAGGTGGAGGAGTTAAAGATGCTGAGATTCTCTTTAGGAGAGACAAGGATGGACAGGATCAAGGATGAGGTGATTAGAGGGACGACAAAGACAGGAAGGTTTGGAGAAAAAGCTAGAGAAGACAGATTGAGATGGTTTGGACATGTTCAGAGGAGGGACAGTGGATACATTGGTATAAGAATGATCCTAGAGATGGAGCTACCAGGTAGGAGACATTTGCGATTGATGATTGCAGTGAGGGAGGACATGGAGGTTGTTGTAGAAGATGGAGAGAACGAGAGGAGATGGAAAATTATGATTTACTGCTGTAAAAACCTTGAAAAAGGAACAAGCTGAAATGAGAATTTTTATTTTCATATTCAATTCAGATGATTTTTGATTTTTTTGATGAAAATAGAAATCACGAAATATTAAAATAAATGTAATTTTACTTATTTTTATGTAATGTAATGTAATGTAATTTCACCCAAATCACACTGCTCCATATTATGAGCTTCTTGTTATCATTATCTCAATAATAATTATTATAACTTTTTGTGATTTTTCAATTTTACCATTGCTGTAGTTTAGTGTTTTTTGTATCTTTTTTGTTTCTTTCTAAAATGCATAACAACAGAAAACAGCGCAGACGAAAAGTCTAAGCTGTTTTAGCCTGTAGCTGTGACTGAGATGACATCATCAGAACAAGACTTAAAACCAGTTCCATCCAACACGGGCCAGTCTTCTTTGACCTCTGTCTGACCTTGTCTCATGTCTTCAGCCATAAGAACCACCCAGAGGTCAGAGGTGAAATATATTTCGCTTCTTCTTTACTTTCGTTGAACTAATCTAATTTGATTAACCTGATCTGATCTAATGTCATATAACCTCAAACGATGTATGTAAATACAGTATAATCTAATTTAATCTAAGTAATGTATTTAATCTTGCCCTTTAAAGTCTAAAATAATAATAATATAGTAGAACTTAGTCCAGTCGTATATACTTCCTCAAAAATAATTCTGATCTAATCATTAATTATAATCAATTTCTAATCTAAATTTAAACTGATCCATTTGAATCAAGAATCGAATCTAGTTAGTCTAATTAAGTCAAATTTAATCTAATCCAGTATAACCAAATAATCTCCAATCTAATCTAATTCATTAAAATTGAATAAAATTCAAACAAACATACTTGAATCCAATTTAATCTACTGTAATCCAGTATAATCTGATTTACTGTAAAGCAACATAATCTAATCAAATCTAATCCTGTATAATCCATTTATAATAACACAACACAATTGAATCTAATCCTATCTAATTTAATCCATTGTAATTTCATGTACTATAAAGCAATATAATCTTGGGGCACAGGTGGCCTCGTGGTTAAGGGTTCCATGTTCGATTCCACCCACTGCCAGGATATCACTGAGCATGGCACTGTCCCCAATCAAGTAAATATGAACCAACATAATGTGTTGTTATCTAAACAACCCATTAAAATGTACTATTACTATTAAGCAACATAATTAAACTTCATTATATTTAATCCAGTATAATGTAATTTAATATAAATCAACATAATTAATGTAATCTAATCAAATCTAATCCTTTATAATCTCACTGACTATAAAGCAACACAATTAAATCTAATTAAATATAATCCAGTATAATTGAAATTATTTGAAACCTACATAATCTAATCCAGTCTAATTTACAATTAACTAACATTATCGATAATCCAATTGAATCCAGTTTAACCCTTATTTACTATAATGCCTCATAATAAATTAAGTAGATTATAATAAACAATGAAACACCACCACCACACACACCATTAACCCCTGTATTGACTTATAAAGAACATTTGCACAGTATAAAAAAAATGTTTTTCACCTTTATTTGAGTGATTTAGGAGATTAGAGATTACATAGCATTCGAAAAATACTGGTTACACGTGTGAAACCCGCGGGAGTCGGTCAATCTTCATTCACGCTGACAACAACATCCCCTCAGAAAAGAAAAACTAACGCAGAAAGTAAAAAAAAAGCTCCCACCTCCACCGTGTCCACAGAGTACCGTTAAATAACCCTAGGAAGATCCTGGGGTTACGTCCACTCACGTCAGGATCCCTTACTGTCCATTGACCTTCTGTCCTGTGGCACCTGATAAAAAAAAAAGTTCCAAACCCGGGTGGGTTTTGGTGGAGCTGTTTACTCGACTCTCATTCCCACAATGTCAGACATTGAAGAAAATTCCCTTTTTGACCATGATTTAGTTAAGTAGTTTTCAAGTAGAGTTACAGAGTGTGCATATATGCCATCCCAGTGAGGTTATCTTGTGAAGCCAAGCAGGAATACATATTAATGCCCACGGAAATAAATGACAAAAAAAAAAAAATAAAAAATGAATAATTAAAAGGAAGCGCTACAGAGAGATTATGAGAATATATGTGAAAAACGCAATAACGAACGTTGTTGGCCTGTTGTCAGTGCATCATCATGACAGTTCCTTATTATCTACATGCTGCTGACACCAAACTAGTGTGTGTGTCCATGGGTAGTACAGGTGTGTTACCAAAATAAAACCTGAGAAATGAGCGAAAAAGACAGCGTTTCATGCACCGTATATAGATTTCATAGCTGGAAGTTGATTTCGACTGATGTTTAATGTTTAACCCTGATTATTAAGCTTGAGTTTGGCTTTAGTTAATATAATAATCATTAAATATTAATCAAGAATATCCAAAAAACACTGCCCCCTACTGGGAGCTCTTCGCCCCTGCTTCCTTAACCTCTGGGCCACCACTGCCATCCCAACCACATGGGTTTTTTTTTATACTTTAAACGGCAATAATATCCAGAGGTGCTACTACAGACTCTATGGGCTCCAAGAAAGATATCATTGGGGCCTCCACCCTATTAGCGCACACCGCAAAAACTGTATTCTGAACCCCCTAGTGGCTGGGGGTCCAACTGCCTGGCTTGCTTGTTTTCGTTTAATGCAATGCAAACTCAAAGAACCAGCTCAGAATAATAAATAAAAGCAAATGCTTAATATTAAATAATATATTTGACTCGGGGCCGAATTAACTGTTTTAAAGGTTGTAGCTTTTTGTTAAAGATTTTAACCAACCATAATATCTTCCTACCCTCTGTTTTAGAGGTAGTAGCATATTGTTATAGATGTTAAACATCTACAATATCTATATAACACCTTAAAAAGAGAAGCTAGGTAGATATTATGGGTGGCTGAATTCGATTAGAATAAGTAGACTTACCTCCACTTATTTTAGTCCCTTGGTATCAGCAACCTTAGGCGCCCCCTGGTGTCAAGGTCCGGGGCTGCAGACCTTTTACACCGTTACAGGAATACAGGAACAGCCTCTTGTCATGTTTGCTGCTACTATATCAAGCAATTTTTCTTCTGCAAATGATGCCACCTGTAGGTTTGGCAGGCTTTTGTCAAGTTAAATTAAAAAAAAAAAAAAATGAACATAAAAAAGTACAACATGAGGGGAAAAAGTTAGCTAAGAGGTAAAAACATTTTAGGCACATGTTTTATGGAACACTTCATACCTGGGAACAAAACCTCAACCCAACATTTTTTTTCGTTGTGTAGTTACATTGTCAATGAATAAAAAAGATGTTTGAAGCAACTTAAATGAAATTTTGTTCAGGTATGAGCATTGCTGCATTTACACTTTTCTTCTATATTTAGTTGGTTTTTTTTTTACAGGAAGTACAGGAAGTGGTAATCGTGTAACAGCACCGTAAAGCATGTGCGGAATGTGGTGTCAGATGCGCACGTAATAAAGGTGATCCCTAACCCTGTGTTTCCACAGAGGATGTTGAGAAGTTTGTGGAAGAAACAGACAGAATTCTAGCCAAGAGTCGGAAACTCTGGGTTAGTGTCTGAGGTCCACCTGCTGGTCCAGGTATGGTTTCCACTTCCTGTCTACTATAACAGATCAGGGAGGTGGCTGTAGACCGAGTCCAGCAGTGTCTGACTCGCCTCCTGACTTTTCACGCCGGCGATCTCGAAAAGGCGATCCAGCTTGTCCTCAGCAGCTGGGAGCTCCTCGATCAAGTGCAGTTCCTCAGGGTTCAGGATGTGGAGCATGTCATCGAAGATGGGCTGCAGGTCACATGGGTCCAGGCGCACCTGCCGGAGCACAGTGTCTTTTTTCTCTGGAGGGAGGACAAGGACGAGTAACAGTTAATTGCAAATGACCCATAAAATTTATGTCAATAGATGGAGGTGCAAGGTAGGAGACAAGAGGTGGCAGTGGCAACCACCAGGAGGTGGATTCGAACCTGAAACCCTTTGGACAAAAGTTCAGTTCCTTAACTACGAGGCCTTATGTGCATAATGTGCATGCAAACAAGGTAAAAAATACTCTCTATGTATGCATCACCTTTGGTTATAAAGGACCCGTTCCTGCTGAGGGCCGAGTCTTTGCTGGAGGTGGAGTCGCAGCGTAACAGAGGCTCCGACTCGTCTGGGAAGAAGCCTTTAACACGGTCCACCGGTGACTGCTCCACACCCACACCCACCGCGCAGGTGCCACTGTTGTTGCTGCCGCTGGTGTTGCTGCCGCTGCCCACACTGCCTGGAGACTCCAGGCCCTTGTGGACGGGACTTTGGGTCGCACTCGAAGAAGTCATGAGCTGGTTGAGGTCAAACTGAAGACAGAAAAATTGGAAATAAAAAAAATTGTTAAAAAAGTAGGGAATTAACAGTTAACACTGAATAAGGTCTATTTAAGAAGGAAACACCGGTCCCATTTTCAGTATTTTTTTACTGCAATTGCACGTCTATGCCACTAGATGGAGTTGAAGGCCTTTATTAACAGTGTGTGGGTAGCTTCCAAACGGCTAAACGGCTAAATAGCGGCTATTTATAATATCCTGGACTGAATTTACAGCGAATTTGTGTTTTAGTTACAATAAAACAGTACGTATGCTTTTAACATAAGAAAACACACGAGGAAAGTTCTTTTAAATTCCCCTGTACAGTCTCAATTTAAAGTTTGATAATACATAAGCCTGGAATTTTTCATATGACATATTTGCTAATTTGTTGGAAACTGATTGTATTGACTTGTTAATGTGATACAAATACAAAATACAAATAGTAATCAAACAACAAGCCAGAAATATCACTTACTAATGTTATTGTGGGTATTATAAAGGTCAATAAAACCCTTACTTTTTTAAATTAATAATTCAAGGCTCATTTCCAAGCTGTCAACGTGCCATGACTGTGGTTGGTGAAACAGTCAGTCATCTACCTAATGATTAAGCCGATTGAAAGCAAAATTAACACCGAACAACTCTCTGTTGGCAGACCACTGGAGTGTGAAGGGCAGATGGACTGATTAACTAGATGAGAAATGCTACTGCAAATATTCTCACCATATAATGACTCCTTAATCTGGAAAAAATTGATAATTAATAGAAAGGAGCTGAAGAATGTTGTATTTAGGATTAGAAACAGACAAACAGACGCACGATGACAGAGGCCTAGCCTGCTCCTATATTTATTACAACCAGTAATTTTGTCAAGATATCTCTATATATTTGTTGCCGCCTTAAACTAAAAATGTTGCATGGGATTCTCAAAATGTCTTCCCAACAAAACACAAGAAATGGCAAATATATAGTATTCTTTTTTTTACTTTCTTTTTTGCTCATTTTGCTATCAAATAAATGCTGTAGGCTAACTAGATAATGTAGATATACAATATTTAATGTTCAGGAGCGCATTATTGACACGGACAAATATATTTATACTGTATCTGAAACTAACATTTTATTTAGTTCCTAGTCATTCCTCTCAATATATTTGGGCGGTCCACCCACTCTTTTCATTCAGACAGTGAACGCCACACGAAGTGAACCTTATTAGGTCATTGTAGGCTACCATAGACTTTTTCGGAGACCAATGGCTAAACAGGATTTTTAAAAAACAAACCGCTATTTTCAAATCAGCCTTTCCGTTCTGGAACAAAAAATATATATATATAATGTCTCTGGTTTCTTTTTGTTCCAGTTCCTTTCTGTTCTGAGGTGTTCCTTGAACTGGTTCAAAGTCCGCCTTTTATACTGACAAACACAATTACTCAGACAAACCTTTCATACAATCAGTGATGTTTCTATGAAATAGGGACAAACTAACGGATGTGGATTCATGTAATTTTCCTGCAATGTGTGACTCTCTGTCTGAGACAGGCTAATGGGACTTTCAAATCCTAACCACTCAATTAGGCTATCTAATTATCAATGTCTCATTGTGGTGGGAAGGTTTTCTCCATTTTATATGTTTTTATGAATCCATTACCTAAATGAAGGCAAGGAGAAATATGAAATGACCCAATGAAAAGAGTAAAAAAAAAAATAAAACCAAACTAAACTTACCAATATAAGAGCAGGAAACTGAAGTCTTAGCAAAGAAAAAGCTAAAAAGTCATGGAATAATCACAATTTTTCGTGATCATGAACAATCACAACTTATTATCATACAGGAGATGTGAGTATTTTGAGATTAGAACAAGCGGCAAAGCTAATTTTTGCTGCGAGGTGTGAGATACACCACTAGGTGGCTTTTACGTGACTTTGTTTCTGTTTTATGCATTAATTTACACAATAGTGATGTGTCCAGAAGAGGAGTCCTTATAATGGAGTTTTCTGAGAAAACTGGAACATATTTCTTTTGTTTTTGCTACTTGCAAAACATGATTCAAGACACAAGCACCTTGACATTAGAGTATTTCAAGATACAAGCAAGCTGCCAAGCTATTTTTTGTTTTGAGAAACCAGATACAAGCATGCTTACAGACGCTGACGCTAGGTGGCTGATCTGTCCATGCTGCCCCCCTCACCTACTTCAAGGGTTTACCAACTTCTGTAGGCATTTTCTCCTGAGTCTCCTTTACTGTGCTGGCATTATTCACGAGATTTACTTTCTATTTTGTGCATTATTCCTTATAAAAGTCCTGAGAAACTGAGTGTCTCTATCGCAATAGAATGGGATTTTGAATTTTTGTTATTAGCGCTAATAAATAATTTTTTAAAAGACATTTTGTTAATCCTGATCAAAACATAATTCGAGATACAAGTGCCTCAACATATGAGTATTTCAAGAAACAAGCAAGCTGCCAAGCACAATGTTTGCAGATACATAATTTTCTCTCTTTTTTGTGTAATATGCTTTATAATAGTGATAAAACCTAAGAAACCAAGTTTTTTTTTGGTATTTATAATGGGAAAACAGGCGATAGGTATGTTCTCTATTATGTTCTCTGTTTTAAGCAATATTTTTCACAATTTTATGCAATATTTTTCACAATTCGTTTCTCAGGAAAACTGGAACAGATTTCCTTTGTTTTTTCTAATGGAAAAATTGGATTCAAGATCCAAGCACCTTGACTTAAGAGTATTTCAAGATACAAGCACGCTGCCAAGCTACTTTTTTGTTTTTGTTTTGAGAAACCAGATACAAGACATTTTGTTACCAGAAAAAAATACTGGGATAACAATTTAAAGTAGCCACTGAAAATCAATTGAGAACCATAACCTTATTTTCCTACATATAGTGTAACACCAGTCTTATTGGCACAACGAGCCAAAGTGTGCAATGAGAAAAACAGAGGGTGAGCACTGAGGGAAACACCACTGTTGGTCTTCCATTTGACACAAACACAACAGCCGCTGACATAAAAATAGAAACGCGATCCAGACACCCTACCCCTCTGTTGTTTCAGCAAGAAACACAATGATAGAGTGAAGATTTTATTTTCACTCTTTTCACAATAGTGGGTCTAATGTAACATTAGCGGCCACATGCTTCAATGAGCCAGTCCAATTGATGTCCTATTTAGGGAAAAAAGACTGAAGACATTGACCTTTTCGACACTGGATGTGCGTCATGTCTGCTTTAACAAGACTTGTGTCGTCTTTTATTAAAAGTTGGACAAATGGAATCAATCCCATCGTGGACGGAGTTAGCATTATGATAAAAAAAAAGTGAGAGTGAAAGTTTTTCTTCAATTCCTGCAAGTTCAACTAAACAGATTCTTGGTTGACACGAGTATTTATAATGCTTTTAAATTTTCATTCTTTTTTTTAACTATTGTGACATCTCTGCATTCTATACCACATTGTTATTATTCAACAGCCGCAGTAGAACTGATATAGTCTAAGGATTTACTGACCTCCAACTAAAAACTCTCCTTTTTGGCTGACCTTGAATTTGTCCTGTCCGTACTGTTTCTTCATTATTTCTGCATCATGCGCTGTCTTATCTTTAAAAAAAACTGCGGCGTCCACAAATTACTGGAGATGGATGCTGATTATTAAACTGCGATGAAAGGCCAAATAAATTGCAACCAGCTGAAACTTGAACAAGATGTTGACTGTTGTAGCACGGACTCTGTCTCCTCAAGGTGACATTCGCAACAATGTGACTAGGAAGTGTGCATTGACATAGCAGAAGACAGAGAAATATTGCAGGACGATATTTTCTTAATTATGTTTTTTTGGTTACTATTGTGGTTTTAATCAGGCAAAGTTCAGGGACAGCAGATAGCTACGCAGAAGACAGGCTTTTCGGAGTTGAATCTTTGCCATGATCTTAGCAGATGGTGATGAGCGCTTAAACATATCCCTGGTGGTTGTGTTTTTTTTTTTTTTGTGGGTATACTTGTAGGAAATCGTAACCCCAGACAACACAATCTCAAGACTGAGGCTAAACATACGAGGTATTTACTAAATTACAGTCATCAGACTACACACATGAATCAACTTGTAACCATGTGTTATGGCGCTCAAAGGGCGACACGGTCAGGTTTGTGTCGGGAAACTGGAGTACAGAGAAAACACAACTTATAGAAGTAAATTACAGGAGAGAGAAGATATAATGTTAAGAGCTCAGAAGACAGTATTCTAAAATTGTCTTTATAAGGATTAGAGCTCACAATTTGCCACAGACAGGTGGCATATATAAATATAAATACATACTTGGTGCAGTGTGCTGATGAAATTATATTATTTTCATTAATTTAGACTTGTTACCTTGGTCAGAGTTTTTATTTTCCTTAGTAACAAAGAAAAAAACTAATAATCCAAACTAATAATCCATCTATCTATCTACTTATCTATCTATCTATCTATCTACTTATCTATCCAAGACTGGATGACCTCTGTTCTTTCCTGGATTGTGTTAATAAAGTACCATATTAAAATCTAAAAAATCTACTTATCTATCTATCTATCTATCTATCTATCTATCTATCTATCTATCTATCTATCTATCTATCTATCTATCTATCTATCTATCTATCTATCTATCTACTTATCTATCTATCTATCTACTTATCTATCTATCTATCTACTTATCTATCTATCTACTTATCTATCTACTTATCTATCTATCTATCTATCTATCTATCTATCTATCTATCTATCTATCCATCCATCCATCCATCCATCCATCCATCCATCCATCCATCCATCCATCCATCCATCCA
>JAFBJS010005703.1:7553-75438 GCA_016785265.1 Paraplagusia blochii | reverse complement strand
TACCAATGAATAAACGAAAATGAAAAATTTAAAGAAAAGCTACAGTATAACACAGTAATTATATGAATTCATCTTAAAAATGGTCTTATCAGTTGTATATGTCCATATACTAATGCCTGCCTATATACCTATCTATCTATCTATCTATCTATCTATCTATCTATCTACCTACCTACCTACCTACCTATCTATTTATCTAACTACCTACCTATCTACCTACCTACCTACCTATCTATCTATCTATCTATCTATCTATCTATCTATCTATCTATCTAACTACCTACCTACCTATCTACCTACCTACCTACCTATCTACCTACCTATCTATCTATCTATCTATCTATCTATCTATCTATCTATCCATCCATCTGTCTGACGGTTCTTCTGTCTCTGTCTGATCGTCGATCCATCTTGACTTCAACCACAAACTCATGTACTAAATACTTCATACAACATATATCATAACTAAGTCATTATGCTAAATGGAAAAGAAGAATCTCTTCCCAATGCCATGAATTGTAACCAGCAAACTGTGCGGGGCTCTGGTCTGACTGGTTAAAACCAGGTGACAACAAGAGCAGTGATTTATATTCCATTTGTTGACAAGGTTAAACTGTCAGTCTGGAGGGGGGACAAAAAAACCCATTGTCAATATTCTAGGTGTCAGTGGAGGGGGTGGGATACTGGGAATGGGGGATTCTAGGAAAAGAGCTGCAGGGTGACTAAGGCAAGAGTGAGTACAAGTGGTGATGCATAGGAAGAGGGAGAGTAAGGAGACACTGCTAACATTTTTTTCCACACTAGTAAAAAAAGACATTCAGGTTTAAAGAGAGATTAACCCATAACTCCTGCTGACTACAAATAGTAGCATTCCTGAGGTTGGGAGAAGTCACCACTTTGTTTCCGTGCCAACGGAAAACCCTTCACTTTGTCGGGAGTCTTCCCACAGGGAAATGAGTGTGAGATTAATAGGATGGAGCTGCAACTACTGCAATCTCACACACGAGAAGCTGTGACTGTGGACACACACACACACACACACACACACACATACACACATTACCTAAAAAGTACAATTTCGAGTTAAACTTTTTACAGGCTTTTACATATTTATTTGATGTATAATAACTGATTATTTTCCTATTGGTTTTATACAAAATTTATAAAATAAATTAAACTTTGGAAATAATAAATTAAAAGCCTTCAAGGACATGGGAGGAAATAGAGAAATACAGATAATACTGAAGGTTAATGCCACTGGGGCAGCGGTGGCCTAGTGGTTGAGGAACCGGACTGGGGTCCAGAGGGCTGCAGGTTCAAATCCACCAACTGCAAGTTACCACTGAGGTCCACTGAGCATGGCACCATCCCCCACTCACTGCTTTCCGTGGCACTCAATGCTGTCCACTGTTTGTTGATGGGTTTGTTGAAGTCACATTGAGAAAGAGTTTGCCTTCCTTCCTTAAAACACCTGGCTTTTGGCCCATGTTTTTAACTCATCTTAACAGAAGAAAATGTCAAATTTTTTTGCTTTACTTTTTAATGCCCTGTCAAACGGTTGTTTTCCAGTTCTCTTCTTCTTCCACTTCTTCTCCTCCAGCATTTTGCTGACGTTACATTTCTTACAGAAGCCTCAAGAAGGTCAAGATAATCCAATTGTCAGCATCTATGTCACTCCAAATGATTGTTGACTGTTTTCCACCAAACTGCATTCACTTCCCTTCACATTTGTGACATATGCTCCTTTTTTGTTACACACACATATATATACACATATATACTAGGGGTGTGCAAATATATCATTTTGCATCGGTTTGAACTGAACAGAATCGGATCGAACTGGATTGATCGTTTAATATTTTCTATGAATCGTTCCTGAATCGGATTGTAGCCTGTGAATCGAGATATGAATTGGATCGTTATGTGAGTGAATCTTCACACCCCTAATATACACTATATATATTAGGGGTGTGCAAATTAATCGTTTTGGATCGAACTGAACCAAATCAGATCAAACTGGATCGATTGTTTAATATTTTTATGAATCGGATCGTTATGTGAGTGAATCATCACACCCTATATATATGTGTATATATATATATACTGTATATATATATATATGTTTATAGATAGATAGATCAATACTATGGATAGTATGTCATATATTCTGTATATAACACAAGAGTAATGTACCATATTTGCAACTTGAATAAATGATAATCAATTACAGACACATGGTTGAATACCTTATGGAGTAGGAACAGCTACAGTTCCAACCAGTCCTGTATTAAAAGATCATGTTCTGTTGGTGAATATTTAACTGGGCTCACCTTTCTGTCCAGGTCCAGTCTTTAAGGACAGTGGAGAAGATGAGTCCGACCCGGCGTCCTGCATGAATGCAGCTTTTGCAGCTTGTGGTAAGGCTGTTGCTTCCTTAGTTGATGATGTTAGCGAGGAGGCAGAGGTTGTGTGGGCTAATCCACAGACATTATCTGTTTTGGTTGTCCCTGGGATCAGCAGCACGAGTCCCCGGTTGTGACAGTCCGTGTGCAGTCGGCATTTCATCGCGCTCCCGTCTGAAAAAGTCCCCTTGGTGCATGGTCTACAAACCACGTCCTCGGCCGCGCTACCCCGCTTTTTTAACCTCGTCCCCGGTGGACACACAGAATGAGGTTGACATTTTTTGCCATCCGTTGACAGAAAGCTGTTCGGTGGACATGAGCAGACGCGGTCCTGCGTGGATGCGCAGCTGGCTTTTTCGATGAAGCCTGCAGGACATGGGGCCCGACAGTGATGGCACTGTTGGACGCCATTTTCACCCCGCGTGAAAGTGCCTTTAGGACAAGTGCTGCATTCCCTCACAGATGTCAGGGAGCAGTGGGTGGACACATAGGTGCCTGCCGGGCACTTGTCGCAGACGAGCTGAATGCCTGAGTTGGGATCGGTGTGCCGGTACATCCGAGGGGAGAGCAGGAGCTGTTCCAATGGGCCTGTTGTGGTCACCACCCTCGCAGTGATGTCAACCACCACTGTGTATAAGAGCTAGGAGAGAGAAGCATACACTACTATCAACAACTCAAGCTTTAAAAATGGAACCACATACTTATTCTATAGGTTGTCAAGCTAGTTCTCATCATGTAAGACCAGGGATGGGCAAACTGGTTCGTCCCCAACTGGCCCTACGTAGATGGACAAGGGGGCCGAGCTAGAACCAGATAAATCGAGTGTCAGTGTGAACAAAAAATCTATGACATGATAATATGCTGTATTGATTTTAGTCTTCTTTACACCATTTATAGGGAAAAAATGTGGGTATTGCAGGGAAAAGGCTGAAGTATAATCACAATACAAACCAATTTTGCGATTTGGAAAAGTTTGGCGAACAGGATTATTTGGCAGTACAGGCCGCATCGGGCCCCTGCCCCTTAGTTTGATCATGGCAAAAAAAATGACTTGATCTCATCGTTAAGATTGAAGTAGAAGTCATGGAGATGTCTGTGTCAGATGGAGAATCAGATGCAGTTTTATCTAGAGGAGATCCCTTAAAACAACCCCAAAAATGTCATTTTTTTCCTTTAAAGTCCAAAAGACTTGAAGGGGAATTCCTCATTTGGAATCCAATGCACTGCCATTGTGTTTGTTAATCTAAACACCCAGACTCAGCATTACCTCAGGGTAAGGTCTATCTTACGGCCTGGCACTTTTTACATATATAAATATATAACCACAACTAAGAGCTGAGCACAGACGAATGATGTCAGCTCCTGTCATTTCTCCCAGGCTTTCCTCTCACCTCTGCTGGGAAGCCAGCCCCTTAATGTGTTTATGAGAATGGGACACATCCCTGCGTGTACGCACACTAACGTGGGCCAAGTGACTCACATGTAGGCAATAAAACCAGTCTAAGTGGTGGAGGTCTGTTTCCAATAAGGCTAAGGAGAGCTGAGTGAAGCTCTTGTCATCTCTGTGTTTCACTCTATCTATCTATCTATCTATCTATCTATCTATCTATCTATCTATCTATCTATCTATCTATCTATCTATCTATCTAATATTATCTTTTTATTTTATTTAACTATATTTTAAGCTAAGGAATTAAATAAAACATGTCCGGGTTATACTGAACCTCTTCTTGTCCAGAGTAGTCGATGAACTCATCTAATATTAATCCAATAGTTATCTTTAAGGGGGTTGGGCTATCTGAGAGTGTTGGTATCAAATATCAATGCATCGTTCAATAAAGTACGTATATAGTAGATACCTACCTTCCTACACACATAGATGGATGGATAGATAGATAGATAGATAGATAGATAGATAGATAGATAGATAGATAGATAGATAGATAGATAGATAGATAGATAGATAGATAGATAGGTCTGTCCACATTTTTTGGGGTAATTTGTACTGATCCAGTCTCGTTACATGACCAGTGACCAGTCACACAGTAGTGACGCCATGTGCAACTAGGTTAACTATTTGGGTTACATTGATAACAAAGTAATGTAATTTGTTATAACTAATATGTTGGAAAAAAAAAACAAAACTTTTTGTGATTGTTAAAAGTGTTTGGGCTAAAAAAGAAACCCACACCAAATTTTGGCATCAATTATCTGGTATTGATTTTCAGCACTGAGTACTATATGTACACTGTTACAGTATATCATCGTATATCATCTTTGGTACTGAATAATTCTCATGCACACTTCTTGTAATGGCTGACATGTATTCTGGCATAGGTACATTAACGCTAATAGAGAAGAGCAGCAGGAGGATTAATCGTCTAGTCATCAAAAATGTATAGTAATCAGTACTGTTGTACAGTATACAGTGTAGTATTGAATCACTGGGTTACTCACTCTTTTAAATCAAGACGGTCAAAATGACTAACTCCTAATTTCTTCTTTCTTTTTTTTAAGATTTTTATGACTTCACATGCATTACAACAGTTACATTTTCTTGGCTGAGAAAACTCAAAAATTATACAAAAAAAGCAAACTGTGATTGTAAAGATAAAGCTGCTCTTTCTTCCTGCGCTCCATTGTTGTTCCACCACAGAGCCTCCAATTTGCCTCTTTGTGGTCCTTCTCAGAATCTCATACATAAACATTGGGACCGTGTTCTCCGCACGCCGCTCATAACTCAATTGCGTCATCCGCATCAATGCGTTCATTCACATCGAGGTTCAAAGTAAAAATGTCGGTAGGAGGAGGAAACATGCCTCATTTGAGTGACGGCTGTTACCAATAGGTTACTAGAACCGGAAGACGCTAGTTCTGCATAAAATGCCTCACCATAACAAAAATGCCAAGATTTCGTGCAAATATGTGTTTTAATGTGTCTGTTTTATGAACTGTAGATTGCGTAGATCAGCCTAAACAAGGGCGCAGCCAATTTGCCTGAGACAAACCTGAGACATTGGACATACTGTGAAAAACTGTGGTTCTAGGGTTTTGGTGTTTGCCCAACACAACAGAGGTGTCCCATTCATGGGACTGAATCCCACAGTCTTATGACACAACAGGCCTGGTCACAGGCTTAGTCATGTAACCCCAGGACCACAGACTATTGTCCTGCAGTAAATGTCTTGTTCAGTGATAGCTAAAGGTTCCTAAAGTGATATGTTGTCATTGTTGATGAGGTACAACATGATTCTAGAGACAAAAGCTGCAAAAAGCCACGTAGTTAAAGCTTTGATCAAGTAAGCATTCATTTATTCATTCGTTTAATGCGTTATCTGGTCTCAGAGGCAACGGTCTCCATTACTGCCACCCAAAAATTACACTGCACAATACTGTGACACAACACCAATATTGGGTTATAGTTTCTTCGCTAAATGGCTGCAATAAAAATAATATAAACAAAGACATTTAGTCTACATGGAATATTATTTTACTATTTATTATTATTAATATTATGGCAGGAATGGTGGCCCAGCGGTTAAGGAACCAGACTAAGGTCTGACAGGGTTCAGGTTCTAATCCACTGCACAGAGGTGGCACTATCGCTACCCACATAGCTTCCACAGGGCTCACCACCCACGGTATGGCACACAAAATGGTGCAGTGTGATTTGGGTGACATTTGTGGAGTCTGCTGCACCGGAGACCAAGTAATAAATAAGAGGAAGACTGATAAATGAATGGTTTCGATCTGGAAAGCATGAATTCTATGATAAAAATGTTGCCTGCAGGAGCAGCTTTGTGAGCTCCGCCAAGCACCACCAGCGTATTCTTCTCGTTCAACCTTCGCTATCAACTTGTGATAAGCCCCAGCTGAAGACAAGCTGACCTGACATGGCCTGCCCTGTCTGCAGCTATGGTTTTAAGCCATTAAGATAAATACTTCAACAGCTGCTGTTGAACATGTCAGGGTAGAAAGTGCAGGAAAACAAGGGGGTTAGTGGGTGTAAACCAGACAATATGTTTGTGAATGTGTTTCAGAGCTTCGGGTTTTTGACACTGTGTCTTTTCATGCTCTGTTTTATAATAATTACATTTTTGGGAAAAAAAATATCAAACAGTAAGGAATAAGAAAATTTATTACAAGTATTATTTACAGTATTTCCTGTTTAAACTGCCGTACTGGAAGTCATTATGTCTATGACCGTCCTCACAGCTACTTGAAGACAGACATGTCTTTTATGAAGTGGTTAGTGCAACATTGGTTTAAAGGGCAACCGTATGTTTACATACGTCCGTGGCAGGAAACACTAATCTGTAATTACTGTCCTATTATACCAGGCCTATGATAAAGTGCCACCAGTCTGGGGCACATACCTCAAAATACACACCTCCATTCCCACAGGCACATGTAGACGCCGCTAGACCCACATGACTCTCCCTCTGCCTCACCCGCCACGCCGCCTGACCACACAGCACATGTTCCTGCGTTTATGTGTTTCTTCTGCAGTGACATGTATTTCACAGGAAGAAAATAGAAGCAGAGATTCCCTGGGTGTTTATGGTCAAAAATATATCTTAGATTCAGATTATTCCATCCGGAAAGGGCACACTGAGACAAGCCAAGCTAGAGTAGAAAGCTTGGTGGATCTTAGCTGGGCGGACAATAGCTATATGGACATGAGCTTGGGTAATATTAGTTCAGTGGACATTAGCTGGGTGGACATTCACTTGGTTAACATACGTTTGCTAGACATTAGCTTGGGGGACAATATTTGTTGGACATCAGATTGGTGGACATTCACTTTATAGACATTAGTTTGATGCCCTCTAGCTTGGGGGACAATAGTTTGGTGGACTTTGGCTTGGGGGACTTTACCTTGGACATTAGCTTGGTGGCAATTAGCTGGGTGGGCATTCGCTTGGTTGACATACGTTTGATAGACATTAGCTTGGGGGAAAATATTTTGTTGGACATTCACTTGATGTATATTAGTTAGGTGGACTTAAGCTGTGGGACTTTAACTCGTTGGACATTAGATTCGTGGACATTCACTTGATAGACATTAGTTTGATGGACTTTAGCTTGGGGGACCTTAACTTGGTGGACATTAGTTTGGAAGAGATGAGTTTGGACGACAATAGTTTCGTGGACTTAAGCTTGGGGGAAAATAGTTTGGAGGACTTTGGCTTGGGGGACAAGTTTGTTGGACCTTAGGGAGCTTAGGGGACATTACCTTGGACATTAGATTGGTGGACATTCGCCTGCTGAATTTGTTGGACATCAACTTGGGGGGCATTAGCTTGGGGACGTTCATCATAATTTAGCAAAATTTAGGAAAATCATTTGTTACTGATAGCTAATGGTTGCCCTAAGACATTGTTTCCCAAAGACTGGGTCAGGACCCTCAGGTGGATCACAATTTTTTTTTGTCATCTCGAAACACGTTTCCTAAGAGTTCATGGTCAGTTTTGCTGGTTCAATTTTTGTTTTTCATTATTTGAATGCAATACTATAGAATATAATACTAATAGTTCAGATATCCCTGGGCCAACAATAAATTATCCTCATTTATGCTGAAGAAATGCCAAAACTTGGACCTTAACAATAACATCAGAAATGTTCTGTTTCACATTCTGATTTTGTAACGAGAAGTTGTTAACCATCATCACATTACAAAAGTCATTATGACAACAACAACAACAACCTTCAAACCCCAGGGTTCTAAAAGGCCCAGGGGTTAGAGTTAAGCAGGTTGTTTTTGTTCTATTTGTCTAGTGTCATTAATAACCCCATGCACTCACAACAATAAAGTACTGTAAATAAAAAAAAAAAACATTGCTATCCTGACTTGACCTGACGCAGAACCATAACCTACTTCAGCGCAGTTACAGCCGTTACTGTCTGTGTGAGTAGACAAAGAGAAGCACTGACTCACTGTTGATGACAACACCACTGACACAAAACTGTCATCAGATCCAGAAACCTGTTCACATTATAAATCCTTAAGTTTAAACAAACCAAACAAATCATTATAGATGGCACAAGATAAGACCATGGTCACATGTCAATGCTTTCTTGCAGCTTCTGCAGTATCCACAACCTTCCTGTAGTTGGTGCACCACCTTGGACTTTCCACCAAAAATGTTTTTTCAATATTTATGCTATTTAAATTTTTCAATGTTATTTATGATTGTGCTTTCTTTTTTGATTTTGTCACAATTGATGATAAGATAAATATAAAAATATTTATTTAGGTTATATTTTAATAACAAAAGTAGCAGGTAAGTTAAGACCCATGGTCACTAAATTGCAATAAATTCAGCATTCAAACGCTGCATGCATTTGTATCATAAGCCAAATTAACAGAACGGGACAAAGGGGCTGCAGCCCTGGGCCTCATCACAAGGGGTGGCCACAGGTCGTTGATGTCAGTGACTAAAAAGTGTAAAAGTCGTCCAATTATCCAAATGTAACTCTCCTTCAAACACCCATAATATCTACCTACCTTCTCTTTTAAAGGTGTTAGGTAGATATTATAGGTGTATCTACCACCACCTATAAAACAGGGGGTAGAAAGATATTGTGGTTGTTTATCATCTATAAAAATATGCTGCCACATGTTTAACAAAAGGAAAGAAAATATTGTGGGTAGGAAAAAACTTCAGCTAGGCATCAGGTAGGAAAATATTATGGGTAGGGAAATACTTTAGCACAACTGCACTTTATGTTGATGTACTGTCAATATAAAGATGAAAAAAGGCTAATGGCTAGGGAATGTGATATATAGGGCCTCATACTAATCCAATAATCCAGTATAATTCACCCCTAAAATGTCTGAAAATATTTTTTTCTATTAAATATTGACAACAATATTTAGTCGATTTTTTTTTTCTTTTTTTGTGACTATTTATTTGACTTAGTCATGTTTACTGTACCAAACACTGTCGTCTTTGTTTTGGCACACCGAGGTGGTAGGACTGTGTTGATTAACCTTCGCAGTTGTTTACAGGTTAAACAATAGATCGCTGAATCTCGATCCTTCCTTTGTACTGCGTGGCCCCTTAATACACATAATACAATAATGATTAATGGGAGAAGGGATGGAGGCAAAAGAATAAAAATGTAATAATTTAGATTAGTTGACTATCATGTTAATGCAGCAGTCAGATCTGGAAATAAAAACCTACTGGACACCTGTTTTTAACTTTAGGCTGGGACGGGATGTTGGGGAAAAATAGGGACTGGCCCTTTAAGTGTGCAGCCCTGCTTTATGAGTCCTTACAATAAAGACATGGGGGTGAATGTACAGGAATTACTCACCACCGCGCACACACGCGTGGCAGACAGCATCCTGGTTGAGAACACGATGATGCTGCGGTCCCGTCTGCCGGAGTTGTCTGCTAGATGAAGACTTCTCATCCCTAGATGTTCCTCATCCTCATCCTTCTCCTCCCGAGCCTTACTGGAGGAGAGCGGCTGATGCGGCAGCGTTGGTCTCAGCTGCGGTGGTGTCTCTTCTCGCGGCCGCTCCCCAGTGTCTGGACAGGGACCATGGTGTCCGTCATAACGACAGAACCAGAAGGGTGTTTCCTCTCTGCTCTCTGTCCTAGTCTCTGTCCGGGTTTATCACAGTGCAGCTCGGATCTCCCTCTGACTCCCACCCTGCTTCTATCCAGCTTTGCTGAGCTCGGATGACGCAGAGGGTCAGAGGTGGGACTTAGCGACACGCCTGAGCCAATGGTATCGCCGCAGAGAGCAAAACACGTGTGTGAGATCCAATCTGTATGCTGAGCTGGACATGAGTGTCTGGCAGGTGCAGGCAGGTGCTACACCCAGGAAACTCGGTATTTCTTGCACAAAATATTGAGCTTCATTTATACGTCTCAAACATATAATAAATAAAGCATTAATTTAAAACCCAGCAAAGGGAGTAGCAGCATCTAGCGGTAGGTTAGGGTATGTCATTGAATGTACCACACCTTGATATTGCAGTCAAAGTGTAAACAGGTTTTTTTTAGTATTATTATGCGCATGTTTGTCATTTTAATTCATTGATACGATTTTTTATGATGATCAAGATACAATATCGGGTAAGAAATATTTATTTTGGGTCCCAGGTCTCCACAACTGCCACCCAAATCACATTGTACTACACTGTGAGACCTCTGGATGTTATGTGGGCCCGGAGCACCTCAACTTGCAGCTCTATGTCTGCTTCCTGGACCACTAGGCCACCACCAAATCACCACCAAGTCATTTAGACTTATTATTAGGGATGTCCAATATTAACCTTGGCCAATATTGTCCAAACACTTAATTTAACGATACCAATATGGATCAATATATGTTGAAGTTTGCCCTCAAAGCTTTGGTAAACATCTCAGAACCCTGTGTGCGATTCCAAAATTCGGTTCAACCCAGGTATTGTGTTTAAATTCTCATTACTAGAGGGAAAAATAATGCCATCCTGGCATTGTGTAAATTTGCAAATGTCTGGCCTATGATACCAGTCTGCTGTATCTGCCTCTGACACAGACTTTTGAATCCTATGTGTCCCGCAAGTCAACTGTTGACCCAAGTCTGGGCTGAGATATGATATATGAGCCCGTATTTATACAGTATATACCAGCTGAATATGAAACACCAGACAAAACATGTAGCACCGGTCAAATAATAACAACAAATACAACAGATTATGCAATATTTCTGAAATATTATGTAAAAAAATATGTATTATACCATACTTATAACATACTTTTATAGATTTTCTAGAGTGATCCAGCCTTCTGTTTTGGTACAACTTTTTTTCATATTGTGTCTGTGGGAATGCCCCTGTCCCTTATGACAAGCAGCCCCAGAGTCAGCTCAGTTATCAGTTCCTAGGAGCCGAGCTGTCATCTCTCTGGTTACCAACCAGGTGTTGACAGATTGAGGCAAAACACATTGCACAGTTTCAGTCCAGACAGTTGGTAAGCACTTAGTTTAAGTCAGGGTTTCACAACAAAGCAACTGCTGGTAGATCATAAGCAGACTGAAATGATAGCAATAAGAAAAACAAGAATATAGTTGAGTGTTTATTTGGCACTAGGTACTGTATATATTGTACGAATTGATGCATTTGTGCATTAATGTATTTGATTGGTACCCCGACATACATCTATATAAAGTATGTTCACTTTTTAATGATGCTTTATATTTAAGATGTGCATATATATTTATAAATTTATATATTTATTCACGCTAGCCTAGTAATTCGAATAGTAGTAGCTCCTGCTTTAACAGAAAGCTGGCATTTTGCTGCTCTCTACTGGCGTATACAAAAAATGCATAACTGTACGTTTGTTATGTGAAACCCAAAAGCCTATCTTTCCATTGACAGTAAATCAGGATTAATCAGAGAAATGACAGGGATTGTATTTTCTGAATAGAGTGAATTATTGCCTAATCCTACAAGATTAAGAATGAATCATAGATTTATTCAACCATAGCCTCAACAACAGGTAATAAACTATACTAAACAATTGGTTCCATTGTTATTACATGGTTTATGTGATTTACTGTCATTATTACAGGGTTGCAAAATATTAAAATCTATTAGGAAGCTGTTCAACCATCTTGCTGACAAAGAAGACAATCTACAGAAAAAAAAGTACAAATATTTGTTTTATTCCGATCATGTGCATAACAGGGTTGCGTCAGCTAGAGTGATGATAACTTTGCTCAAACATGCATTTACCTTTTCTTTGGGTTGTCTCTGTGGATGTTAAAATTGGTTTGATGATCTGAAACTATGGTGGGTAACGCATATGCAAAAAAAAGATTCCCACAGAAACAGGAAGAGGAATACTTTTTCATGGTATTGTAAATTTACTCTGGTTTACTGCAGTTACAGCTGCTGGGAAAAAGATCTGTAGACTGTCATCTTTACTATGTCATTGAATAATAAACATTTGTTCATTTGTTATAAAATCATATACTTCGAGTAACAGTCATTTGGAATTAATGACAATACCAGTAATTACAGGGATTGTGTTTTCTGAAGAGAGTAAATTATTACCTAATCCTACAACATTGTACATGAATCATAGTTTTAGTAAACCCTACTCAGGAATGGACTCTTCAACACAATTAATGTTATTTTTTTTAACATAATACAAGGGTTAAGAATCTTCAGGAAATGTAGTTGCCGCTGTGCTTTCTTTACTGCTGCTGTATTGTTGTCTGTTTATGTTAAACACTCAGAGATGTGGTTCCCAAGGAATTTGTTGTTGTAATGTGTGATATATATGTATATTATTCAGAATTGGATGACGCTGGTGGCCTAGTATTTAAGGTGGACTTGGGTCTGCAATACTTCAGGTTGCCACTAAGGTGCTCGGAGCATAGCACCAACCTGATCCACATTACTTCCAATGTTCTCACTACCCACAGGAATGCTAATAGATCAGTGCTTCTCAAATAGTGGGGCGTGCCCCCCTGGGGGTGCGTGGTGTGCTGCTGAGGGGAGCACATGTGACCCTGGGGAACATGGGGGTGCAATTTTTTTCCTCTTGCTAGGGGGGCGTAACAGAAAATAATTGAGAAGCACTGAGATTTGGGTGTCAGTTGTGGAGATTGCTACCCCAGAGACCAGGTAACAGATAAAAAGATGAAAAGTAATGTGAGAATTATTTAGAATTTAAAGGGTGAGATGTCAAATGTCCTCCAATTATGGAGTAACCTAGAAATTCCCACATTTTATGACCAGAATGCACAATTGTGCCCTAGTGGTCAAGGAACTGGACTGTGGTCCGGAAGGTTCCTGGTTTGAATCCAACCAACTGCCAAGTTAACACTGGACATTGCACTGAACTGACTCACTGCGGCAGTGATGGGTTAAATGCAAAGGTCATATTTTGTTGTCAGTGTCACAGTGACAAGGAGTTCCCTTTCCTACTTAAACATTCCCCGCAGAGAGACAGTGTAATTATACTGTACACAGAGATGCGTTTAAAACCAGTAAATTATAGTTTTTCTATTTTTAAGATAATGTTATGCTATGTAACTGCTAGGCTCCATAGGCAACAATGATTATTGTACAGTATTTCAGTGAATGGATAGGTGGGAGAGTCAGGAGGGGGCTGTCAACGACCCGTCAACCTCTCCTCTCCGTGGGACTGGACTCACCGGAACTTCGGAGCCTGAATAAGTTGTCTACGTTGCAGAAACTCGGACAGAGACAAACGGCAACAAACAGCAGCGGGCAGAAGCAGTGACATTTCACGCATACAAGTCCAAGAAAGGTGGAGACTCCTGGTCAACTTCCTGCACCATAATCTTGCAGCGGCACCCAGAGAGAAGTAGGGAGGCGGGCGCTGCCACTTCTGCTGAGAATGCTCGGCTGAGGACGAATGGATATACGGCGTCGTTGACTTATTTTCTGGTCGATAATCGACAATAAACACCTTTAAGAGGATCGTACGTGGCTACCTGGCTAGTCGCTAACTAGCGTCGGTGCTGCTGGAAAACACATTCCCAGCGTTTGAGAGCGAGGCGCAGTGAAGGGCAGGAATGGGTGAGTTTTCCATGATGTGGCGTTTGGTTTTTGGATATGACCACTTTATTACTGAGTGCGTGTGTGTGTTTCTTCGACTTTCGGTTGACCGAAGTGAGTCAGTAAGGCAGGGGACCGAGTCTTGAGTCGTTCGCGCAGCTTTTGACAGTAAGGAGTTAAAGTGAGACAGCCACTCGGCTAGCTGGCTGGGCTAGTCAGTTAGCCGCTCTCTCCCCTTGGATAACGCCACCTCCATCCGCGGAATTGGCAGCAATTCTGGTTAATGTTCACTCGAGACCGTTCAAAGCTGACGTCAACACCTTGCTCCAGCACCGAGGACCATAATGTCCAAATCTGTCCTTGTAGCTGACACTGTTTTTTTTAATAATAGGACCTCAGGCAGGAAACCCTCAGACCCCTAGAAGAAGTTTACTGCTGGGGAAGGTTAACTTCCTCCATTGTTTTGCTGTTGATAGAAGATCAGATATGTTCATTCACTACAAAGTGTCGTGACATAGCGTTCCTTGTGTAACAGTGACAGATTTCCTGCAACTTTCCACACCCTGAAACAACTCACCTGCCTTCTTGTTTCAACACTGGGCTGGAGGATCTCAGTGATAACCTGGCAGTTGGTGGATTCGAACCTGCCACCCAATCCCAGTCCCTTAACCACTAGGCCACCACTGCGACAAGATGAGGACCTGGATTTCACGAGTTATGATTAATTTCCCTGACTCTTCTTTATGTTTATAAGTCAGAATAGACCAGACCTGGGCAAACTAAGGCCCGCTGGCCAGATGTGGCCCATTGGGCTTTTTAATCTGGCCCACAAAACCTGTCCTAATTCTTCTATTAATCGTTATTATCATTAATAATTTGCCTTTTCCTGCAATGCAAGCATTTATCTAAAAGATAGCAAAAGAGAACTTGTATTTTAGCTATTTTTGATGACTTTTATGCATCATTAATATTATTTCACACAAATTCTCTGTCTGTTTGCTCTTGACTTGCCCCCATGTCAACTTTTAGGACCCGATGTGGCCTGGGAGTCAAATTATTTGCCCACCACAAAAATAGAAGATGTTGTTTTCTGCATCTTTTGCAGTGGCAAAATAATTATGTTTTTTTCCCTTTGATTTGACTTTAAAAAGTACACAAACCCCCGACCGCAAAAGATTGCAAAGACAAAAATAGACCATAGCAGAAGATGCCGTTTTCTGTGGTTGTCATTATCCTTAGGTGTAAACGCAGAGAGGAAACTCTGTGATTCGAAGACTGTGAATGTGTCCTAAAACCTGCTGACGGCGTCATTCTGGGTACAGTACTGTGTGTGTGGTTTGTATGTGGTAGGACTTGTTCAAGGACCGGGCTATGTTGTAAAACAGGTTTCAATGGCTTTGATAAGTGCAAAGCTGCACACTAGCAGACGTCTGCATCGGCCTACAAGGGTAGTTGTTCCACTAGATGATTCTTTTTCTTTAAATACAGATTGTGTAATGGTATTAGTCAACAATCATGCAATGCTAGACATGATCAGAAAAAAGTAGGTTGTGTAAACGTATTCAAACAATGGCTATTAAATGATTGAACAGTCCATTGGAGCAACACGTTATTGTCACAGTGTTTTATTGTTAGTATGCATGTAGCTTGCGGTTTCACCTCACAGTTGTGTTTGAACACGTTCTGGTGCTGAGTGAGAGCCCCCAAACCCCTGCCCCTGAATGTATGCTTTCTCTCCACCTCTAAGTCGCCCACTTCACGGTTACTAAGTTAAAGTCACAAAACCACTCTTGCAGTTCTGTGAAATGCTTCAAAGTCTGTGTCTTTATTTTAAATGTCATGTAATATAGATAGGAAATGAGGACAGGGTTAGTCAAGAAGGGAGATTGAATGTCATCGTTGGAAAGTATCCGCCTCTTTTGGTATTTGAGCGTTTTATTGCCTGTACAGTTTGCCTATTTATGCCTAGGTCACGCAAATGAACAAATTCCAGATTTGTGAAAATGCACAGACATCTTGTTGGACACACTGGATTTTATGTAAAATGCTAGGATCAGTAGATCCCCCTACTATAGGACAAATGAAGACAAATCAAGATAAATTTGGATTTGATCATTAAACTGAGGTTTCAGAACTATTGACTTGATCAAATCAATACAACAAGACATTGAAATCACCACGCTGAAAACCCACTTCCTATGGTTACAGACCCAGGAGTTAATAATTGGGGGTTTGCACAATTTTGCCCATTTATCAGCTGATAGTGTGTTATTTTTATCGGTTTATTAATGTCATATGCTCATAACTGAGCAGAAAATTGGTTAAAACACTTTTCATTATGCAACAGGTCCATTGGCACGCAAACTAGAAACAGAGTAATAAACCTGAAACATACTGTATCTTTGTGGTACTCGCTTTAGTGATAGCTGGAATCACCTTTAAACATACTAAAAATACTGCATGTATGTACATATATATTATATGAACATGTACTGAATATTCCAGGTGTTCAAAATTTGTAATAAAATTCAGATTTAAAAGTGATGACCATCAGAATATGAACAATATATATATATATATATATATTTGGAATACAGCGCTTTAATTTGAAAAGCTCCTTATTTTACCATAATAATTTTCTTTGCGGTTTTTAAGTGCCAATCACTCCAGGTCTATCAAACATTTTCAGTTTAGTTTTAACAGTTTGAGATTTTTTAGATTCCTGGAATAAGTATATGGAACTTACTGTTAGCTGCAGTATTTTTGGACAGTTATCACATACATATCATTCATTTATGCTCTGGACAGTGAATATTGTTATAATGGAAAATCGTTACTGATTGAAAATCAGTTTTAATTGCAAACTTATTGAGGGCTGAAATCGTGTCAACACAAAAAAGTAAACAATTATTTTTTTTTTTTATTAAGTTAAGTTTTTAGTTGTATGACAATGTCATTTTCTTTGAAATTTCCAATAACACTCATACATTGTTGTAGCAGGAAGGCCTTAAGAATTGTTTTTAAAAAACCTGTATCGAAAAAATACACCATCTGTTGCATAGTTAACTATAATTACATTAGGCGGCTCCAATAAATAAATGGTCGGCTCAGATTGTCACCTAGGCAACCATATATCTCTACATATATAAATAAAACAAAGGCACGCTAACCAAGACTTCAGGCTCTGTAATTCACGAATCAGGACTAATCTATTACACTTAATGACTAAAGATTGACTTTTTGCTGAAGTCTGCCTCCAGGTGTGTGTAGAGTTTGACATAGCTTTGCTTAAAGTACACACTTGTCTTCACGGTAAAGGAAAATAGTCCAATTCAGGGTCGTGTGTAGATAAAAAAAACACCTCTCTCTTTCCGCCCTCTGTGAATTATTCCCAGTCGCTCTTTGCTGTCAGTTATCTCTCACAGCAGTGGGAAGGAATGCAGTTATGAGTTTCCTACTGATTGCGTCTATGACTATGAGCGAGAAAAGTGCAGACGGATTTAACAGTCCTCCCTGGCTGCCAACAACCCTGCATGGCCTTCAGTAATTCCCCGTTTTTTCTTTCTTCCTTCCTTCCTTCTTTGCTTCCTCCCCTAGAAATCTTTCCCTCCCTTGATACATCCTCTTCTTGGCACTAGCTTTTATTGTGTAAATCTGTACCTTGAAGTAGTGTAAGGCCTGGATTACATGCTACAACGTCAATATTTGTCCTGCTCCTCTTTAATACTTTAATTGTTGTGAAAGAAAAAAAAAAAGTCCCACTAAAGCACGACTGCCAAGAGTAAAATAAAACATAATGAAAGGAAGCCACATGTTTGATAATAGAAACAATGCCCTGAGTTTCGTTGATCATTACTGTGGGCCGTGATTCAATATGCTTAGTTTCCATTGTGGGACTTAAGTGTTTTAACTGGACGTCTTCCGTAACTCAACAATAGTTAGGACACTGAATCCTTGCATTTGCAACTTTTTCAGGCCATTGGCGAGTTGCTATTTCTGGGTGAGTGCGACTGCGGCTGACCAGAAGTGACAGCATATTGCTACATTTTACTCCGAAATGATGAAACATTTGCAACGAACTGAGCTGCACAGGTTCTTTTCTTAGTTCAACATCTTGGTGTCTGAAATGAGGTACTAATAGCTTCCTGCCGACCTAACCTTTGTGAGAAATGTCTGCATTATCTGTCTTTATCTGTACCTGTAAAACAGCTTGCCCTTTTATGTGAAGGTTTTAAATACTATTTACTTTTTTTCACGTGTTCAAAAGCAGACCTTTTTTGGACCGCTTTTAAATGCCTTAAAAGTTGACATCATGTCAGATTGTGAGTTTGAGATTCCTTTCCCACTCTCCTACGCAGAACCCATGCAAGAAATAATCAGTTGCGAAACAGGAAATACATCTGCGAGGGTGGTCAACTGGTACATCTTTACAACATCTGTTTACATTTCATTGTCCTTTCTCTGGGTTTTTCAATGTTAACCTAGTATTACAGGTCCTTTGTAAAAAAAAAAAAAAAAAAAAAAAAAAAAAAAACATCGGGAAAGAACAACAACACATGATTTGGATCATGGGATATTTGCTCCCACTGACTCGTAGGTTTCATTTATTGGACTTTGTTAAAATAAATCTGGACTCTGGCTGGATGTAATGTTTCTGTTAAGGATATCTTTGGGAATTCTGTGGCTGGGAACATATTCAACTTGTTCCTTTTTTAATAAAAAGGGAGTTTTTTTTTAATACAAACCAAAACTAGTATCAGAAAACATGTGACCCACAAATAATTATTACCTAGGAATGGAACGTTTTGACAACTTGTGCGCAGAAATGTATCTAAAGAAATGACTCTTAAGAGACCTTTGATAAATCATGGTGGAACCTTCAGCCCTGAACTCTGTATAACTGCCTCCTCGACTTTTTGATCATCCCACTCATCCCTGCACTTGCCCTTGTGTGTCTTTGAGCTGCTGCAAATATGTGAGGAATCTACAGCCACCACTTCTTAAGGCCTAGGTGTTTTGATGGCACCATGCTAACATGCACAAATGGTGACGTTGCGCCTGCATTTTAAGAGTGCGTAGCTGTGTGAACATGTGATCTAGATTGAATCAGTGTCGGTGAGGAAGTTTGGGAGAATAAAAAGTCAACTACAAGTTTATCGAGCAAAAAACACAACAGGAATATTGAGAAAAGTTGGACCAGAGTGAGTAATTCTTCATGACCTGGTACAGGAGAAACAGTTTAATCAGCTTTGATTTTACTGTTGTCTTTTGGGGATTGGACATTCTTATAATGTTAATGTAAAAATTAATGGAAAAGACTGAGAAAAGGCAACAAAATACTATGTTCTTCACTGAAAGAAGATAATGTGTGGAGCAAACATGATTTTGCAGATGTGAATATTGCAAATGACATTAGTGACTCTTTTTTTTTTTTCTTAATTCATGTTGTTTCCTTCCTCTTCTTCTTGTGGTTCTTTTAAGAAAGAAAATGTTGTGACGTTGTGATTCACACCACAGCGCACAACGAAATTTAGCCTCTGCATTTTACCCATCATCAATGTGAGCAGTGGACAGCTCATGAGCGCCCGGGAAGCAGTGTGTAAGGGACGATACCGTGCTCAGGTTATCTCAGTGGTAACTTGGCGGTAGTGGGATTTGAACCAGGGACCTTGCAGACCCAAGTCCGCTTCCTTAACCACTAGGCCACTGCCCTTTAACTTCTGTATTCTATTTCTCATTCCAGTTCTTGGCATTTTCTCAATAATGGTCCCTTAGCTAAACAATACATATAGCAGTATATTAATAACTGGAAGAAATGATTTACTACCACACGTCAGTCAGCATTTTAAATTTCTCTTTGGACAAATATATTATTGACCACAGTTACCCTTCAACACCAGTGTGTAAGCTGCAAAAAGCAGTCATTCAGCATGAAGGGCAGTATGGTCACTACTCTGGATTGATTGCTTATTGTCTCAGATGACCCGCTTGAAAAATATTCAAAATGCTGATTCACTTCCATTCACTTCAAGCCACGGAAACGTATGCCAGCTTCCTGCTTTGCATATGGGCCGCTGTGATGAGCTGCTTATGAACTGTGTCCTCTCCCACAATGCAGGTGACTTTTTGTTTTTAATGGTAGGCGATATTCTGCAGTTTGGAGGTTTTTGGTTTTTGTTTTGTATTTTTTCTAGCGGTCTTACTTTTCTTTTATTATGAAAGGGCTCGTGACATTTAGGGTCTAAAAGCTAATCTCCTACTGTTGCCTAAATGTTGATTGCCAGCACTGATGTACGTTCTGATGTTGCTTTGTTTAATTTGGATTGGTATTTCCTCCTAGGAAGAAATCAAGTGGACTTGCTCCTTCCAATGTCCCCTCCTCTGTTGTTAGGAATGTACCAGATATTCGGCTATTAAAGATGTTTGGCAATGAAAAAAATACTTTTTTTTTAATAGTTTGGCGAAAAAAAATAGCTTATTTAAGACTTTAGCAAGGACTTATAGGATGATGCAAGAAAAGATTATCAGCACAGGTTTGTCTCCATCTCTATGTAATAGTTTTATCCTTAAATGTTATTTATACAGTTGGAATGATTTGATCTTGGCTTTTGTTTTTTCCTCAATATCAGTTTCCAGTTTTGGCCAGGAACTGGGATGACTGACAAAAGTATATTATATTATTCTAAAGAACATTAATAATACATTTATTAAATGACAGCTGTTGTAGGATATGTTTAATTGAATACTTGTAATCTAACAGTAATAGAAATAGTTTTAATCTTAAGTAATTATGATGAAAAAAATAGTTTCTGTCTACAAACCTTCCTTGTTCTGCATGTTTTAATCCAGTGTTTGGTTTTGTAAAATTTATGCCGCTGTTTATGGCGGAGACTTAGTTGATACTGATATAATGGGGCAGTCGTCTTGAGCTGGGGCTGTTTGTGTGGTTGCCCGTACGCTGTGGTCTGCGTGACTGCACTAAACTCCCTCTGTTCTTCGCCCAGTCATCTGGAAGTTAAGTACTTTTTCCCCGTGTGCTGCATTTGCTCAGCAGCGTTTGATTTTCTTTTACTATCACTGTTTCCTTTTGTTTTGTTTACTACCGCACAGTCGACCCTATCTCTTCCTGTGGTTACATGGGTAGATGGGTGTGAAATTATTGTCCAGGGCCTTGGCTGTGTTGTTTATTCGTGTATTGCCCGGCGTCCAACCCCCCAATGTCGACATTACTCTTGGACTGACCACAATGTATGATGTCTCCAAATAAGCCAGAGTGCTTTCACAACATCAGGTTAGTGTTAAACATCAGATTACAAACTTGTTGGGACATGTCAGACATAGGAATTAGCATCTGCTTTGGTGTAAGACAAAACAATCTATTCTTATCACTGGTAGCAATATGTGGAAATACTCCAGTCTTAGCAAACGACTTGTAGTAGCAATAATAATAATAATAATACCGATTACTTTTTTCTAAAAAAACTGTCAGGAGGGATCTGTGATAGAGGAGGGTCAATTGGTGGCCTAGGACTTGGGTCCGTAAGGTCCCCGGTTCGAATCCCCCTACTGCCAAGTTACTGCTGAGGTGCCCTGAGCATGGTGTCGTCCCCAAACACTACCCCCCGGATGCTAAAAGCTGACCACACACATTGTTGTGTGCTGTGAATCACAATGTCACATTGACAAAAAAAAAGACATTTAATTTGATAAATTAATTAAAGTAATTAAGGGAAAGGTTTACAGGACAGTTGTGAGACCAGCCATGATGAATGGTTCAGAGACACAAGCAATATGCAGAAGATTGGGTTAGAGATACCGAGATTCTCAGGAGAGACAAGGATGGACAGGATCAGGAATGAGGTGATTAGAGGGACAACACAGACAGGAAGGGAAAAAACTAGAGAAGCCAGATTGAGATGGTTTGGACATGTCTGACTCCAACAACCTCCATGTCCCCCCTTAGTACATCCATACATTTTTTTGGCCTTCCTCTTTGTTGCCTACTTGTTAGATCAATGTCTAGGATCATTCTATTACCAATTGTCCCAACAATGTCCTGTCCTATATCCTTTATAAGGTGCCTTCAATACCAATAGTAAATGATAAAAAAAATTGAGGGAAACCCGTGATTGTTTCCAGGTTCTTTTGTCTAAGGAGACAGACGTGTGTCGAAACAAACCGAGAGCTAATTTTGTTCAGGAAGACATGTCACTCAAATGTTTTTGTTTTGACTGTTTCGTAAAAGGCCAGTGTGGCCCCGCCTTCACTGTTTTGCATTGCAGTAATGAGCCACACCACACGCTCAAATACCTTCCTCTGGGTTAACTCTCTGCAACTCACTTATTTTTAGAGGCTGCTCAACCTGCTGCACTGGAAACAGTCTGGCTGCATCTTATGTACTGTGATAGCATTTCTTTTCGACAAACCCTTTTTTTTTTCCACTGCTGCACAACAGTCAAAACAGCCAAGTCAGAGCTGGGAATCAGGTGTTTTGTTTTTTTTTTTTTTGAATGAAGCAGAAAGATTGATTTTACTGTGGCTTTACAGCGATGCAAAGTAGTTGTAACTGTTGTAGTAGATGTCAGTTGAGTAGTTTGCATCTCTTTCCAAGCAGTTAGCACGCTGCTGTGTCATGTTTTTAGGTGTCTGGGTCATATATATATATATATATGTATATATATATATATATATATTAGTGGTGTGCAAATAAATCGTTTTGGATCGAACTGACCCCAATCGGATCGAACTGGAACGATCGTTCAATATTTTTTATGAATCGTTCCTAAATCGGATCGTAGCCTGTGAATCGAGAAATGAATCCAATCGTTACATGAGAGAATTATCACACCCCTAATATCTTTATCACTCTTATCTTTTGTTATTTCTCTTTTTTTTTTGTCTTCTTTGTCCCACACCTTAAACCTCTTCTTCCTATTCCTCACTGTTTTGTTTCCTAACTGCCTCCATCCTTAATCCTCTCCTTGTCCTGGTCTTGAATAGAGGTCCTGGTGGAGTACGAATACAAGGCTGCCCACGAGGACGAGCTGTCCCTGCAAATAGGCGACGTCATCAAGAATGTGCGGTATATTGAAGAGGAGGGCTGGATGGAGGGCGACCTTAACGGGAAGAAGGGACTTTTCCCTGACAACTTTGTTAAGGTGAGACAGAAGCTTAGTCAGAAGTCTTTTTTTTCCTAAATTGAAAATGATTTTGAGTTCAAGTTCAAGTGCAAAAAATCCTGTACATTCTTATCGCGAGACATATGTTGTCAAAGTCCCTTTATACTTTATAGACATGCGATGAAACAATAAGGCATAATATGAAATTAATTCTAAAAACTGGAATTCTGACAAAGAAATTCTCACACACACAAAAAAAAGAAAATCTTCTTCATAACATAGGTGTCAAACTCTGGCCCGGGGGCTAAATCTGGCTGGCATTTTCATTAAATCTGGCCCGCAAGATAAAATCAAATGTATACTATAGTTGGCTCACCACTATGTAGACCTTACATACTCTCAGGATTTGTTATATTAACAATGCATGCTTTTTTGTTATAGCACATACATTTTGCTCTGTAAAGAAGTATTTAGGTTAAAGTGATCTGGAGAGACACAATTAGAAACACAAACCACTGATGTGAGAATTATTTTTATTATAATTTCTCATGTGTTGATTCTAATAATAAGTGGCTGTTCCAGATTCAGAGTTTCCACAAGAAAAAAAAACATTTAAAATCTGGAGAGAGTGGAAAACATGCACATTTATAATTAATTTCTCAGAATATATTGAGTTTGGGCCGTGACTTTAAGCCGTTGACCCTGCTTTACAACAATCTACATCCCTCTAGTGGATGTTTATGATTTCCAGTTAGTCAGAATTCCTACAACTGTTAAATATATATAAAACTTATAAACCAGAGTATTTACAAAAAAAAGTAAAGAGTCACAATGACACATTAATGAGTCATTTATAGCCAGTGGAACAATCCCACCTTCATCACACACTGAGACATGACAGCAACCTGAGATCCATTAGTTCCCAGAAACACATTGTAATGGGTAGCATTACCTTCACCTTTAGGCATCGTTTTTTTGCTAGAAGCCCAGTTGTTCTATTCATTCTGGCTTTTATAGTGTGTCATGTGCTAACAAAGTTGTAAAAACGTGTCGAAGGCGTGTTTAATAAGCTGAGTTTTCTATGATACTTTAATTATAATGGTTGAAGCTGAGTATTAAACACTTTTACTGAGTGTTCCAGGTAGCCAGAAATCCTAAAAACGTATCCATTTATTCATTCATCCTGTTTTACTTTCCTTGGTCTTATCTAGCCTTGACTATGGTTTCCAGAAAAGCACAAGAAAAACAGTTTATACCGGTCTGGTTGCAGAAAGTTATAGGCTATGTGCACTTGAGAAATTGTAATTGTACTCACGCACAGTTAATTCGGGTAGGAAGATTTTATAGGTAGGAAAAAATTACAGAACACCAGAAATTAAATATTAATTTCTTTATTTTTTAAGGGGTTTTTATCTGCCACAATTTAACAACTGGTTCGTGAAAATAGTACGAGACATCTAAAACAGTCCGTGCCTTTTGGTCTAGTGTTTGAAATCTTTGTAGATCCAAGGACTTTCTTTTATCCTTTTTCATTGACATGTATAGTGACTTTGCTAATCTGCTAAACAGCCTGGCCCTGTCACTGAGCTGTGGGTAGTTAATCCTTTAAGGAGCCTGCTGGCTGTTGAACTTTACCCCTTACTGTCGTCTAGTCATTTAAAATATTGCGACTTATCTCTCTTCTGTTTCATTTGATTTGCTTGCCTCTCGGGTGACATGAAACTACTGCGATGGTGAGAAATCAACCTGTTTCTTAGCATTTACCAAATAATATTTATGTTTTAATATTAATATTTTTGGATGGGAAAATGTTGTTTGCTACTAAGATTTTTTTTGTCTTTATGTGCTTTTTAGTATCTATCCATTTCTGTTGCTGAAAGCAGTGTAGAGATAAAAATAATAATAATAATAAATATAGTGCCATCCTCTGGTTTGGCCAGCAGATTGCACTGTAGCTCCTTTTTATCCAGTTCTCAGGTCAGGTTGAACAAATGGGATACAAAAAGAAACTTCAGGACACAACTGCTTTATGTTAACTGTATTAAGAAATTATACTGAATCTGAGCAAAAATAAAGAGTTTAATATTTTATTAATTTGTATAACTGCAGGGTTTGCTTTCTTGATTTTTTTTTTTTTTTTATAAAAGTAGACCCTTACTTTTTAAACTTTGGCCGTACATTTGCTTGTACATCACAGTGACTTGGTGTTTCCTCATCTCGGCTGATTTCGCCTTTCTATACCTGTCACCTGACTGAAGTGACTCTACAACTGACTTTATGTGTTTATACACACACGCTAACAGAGGTGGAACAAGGAAACATCAAAATATTATGCATGCTTTTGACTTGAAGTGTGTTATCAATCTAAGAATGTATTTCATTCGGAACGAGCAGTAAGGATATTAACAAACAAGGTGACAAAATGACTATGGCTAAAAACATTTACTCCTGACACATGACATAATGACTGCTCCTAGTTCTAGAAAATACCAGCCACTGCCAGGAGCGTGAAATGGAAGACCAAGTGACTTGACTTCATTGAAGATAGCCACTGTGTTAAGCAATTAAAACCTTGTGAGGTGTTAAATTTATGGGCTGTAAAAAAACAGAAGTTGGGTGTTGATAAACGGGTTGAAGCACAGCCAGGTGCGACACTTGGACACAGGATTTTCATTATCAAGGAACAAAAGAATAAACTGTCAATGGTAGTAAAATAAAGTATCCCTGCTGTTTGATGTAAGCAGGAAAAAACCTGTTGAAACCTGAAAACTCGTTCTTATAAGTCAGTGAGAGTTCTGTCCCCAGCTGGGGGTGACTTGTGTCCAAGTGGCCCACTACTCTACATATCCCCCCTCTGGATCCACAACCATTTTGAGGCTTTTTCCGCAGCCTCTATGATGTTCTTGATGACTCTACAACACAGATGACCTTTTACTCCAAAGAGTTTAAGGGTCCAGGGTAGCTACTGGACAGCAAGACCCCGGTTCATAGCGGGTTTCCAGCCGTTGCTCCGGAACTCATTCACCAGCACCGCATATTAGGTCCTCTTGCACTTGTTGGCTTCTCCCTGTCTGTCTTCCCAGGGGACAATGAGCTGAACTAGGATTGAGTTATTCCATGTTTTTCATCTGCTTTGATGACAAAAACCACTCTTTTTTTTACCACAATGTTATAAATATAGTCACATGAACAAGTGACTACTTGACAAATAATCATTTCTATTTGAAATTCAGTCATGTTAGCCATGTTTATCTAACGCAAGGGTTTTCTGGCCGTCCATCATCCTTCCAACGCAATGTGCAAACCCACTGTACCATTAGAAGACTGGAGTGATAGTTGTTGATAATAGGCCTCTAATCATGTAAATATTGCACCAAAAACATAGTCATTTACCACATTAGATACGTAGTGAATGTATTTCTGATTAGTTTGATGTTAACTGCATTGGTAAAACTGTAATTTTCATTCAAAAGTAAAGTGAGCTGTATTCATGTTATTGTTATTTAATTAACACTCTCAGGTTAACAACAATGTGTAAAAAAAAAAAAAAAAGCGTGTATTCACACCAAGACTTGACTGGCTGTATCAGCAACCTCCAAGTGATGTTTTTTTTTTATGTACATATATATATGTGTGTGTATGTTTTACAAAACACCTACTTAACACAATTTGCAGATGTGATTTTCCATGATGTGTTGATTAAAATAACGATTTGGCAAATTTGGTCTGAAGCTCTACAGGTTCTGTGAGCAGTCACCAACTGTAAAGATTTCTATTATAGCTCACTCTGAATTTGATCTGATCTCTACATGGTAAATGACAAGTGAATATATGGTTGAACTGACGACTTAGGTATGGGATCACAGAGGCTGTAGTTGTGTTTTTGGATGTTCAATCGCAAAATTTAAAGCCATCACAAACTAAAACTGTGGAAAAAAAATGTCATTCTTTCATTAGGTGCTGAAAAAGGAATCCAAAGAGGTCAAAGACACAAAGGCGGAGACAAAGGAGGAGAGCTCACAGCCGCAGAGGAGAGAGAAGAGCGCTGGGAACGTGGCCAACCTGGTTCAGAGGATGAGCACCATTGGTATCCCCACTGGTGGCTTCCTGCCTCAGCCGCCATCCGCGGCAAAAAGTATGTAACTTTATTTGAAAACTACACTTTTTGTCACTAGATTTCACTAGACTAGATTCCCCTTTATGGATATTCTATCAAAATCAATAGAGGACTTTCAAAAAAAGAACGATTCTTCCTAAATATGGAGTGATAAGGTTGCGTATTTGTGGCCGTGGAGATTTGTGAACAAAAGTATGTTTTGTTTTTTTTTTGTCGAGAGTACCATAGATGCAATATTTGCCTTGAGGATGTTGATGGAGAAGTACAGAGAACGTACGGGTGCAGGACATGTATGAGAACAGTGGTGAGGTGTGCTGTTGGACGGACAGAAGACATTAAGAAGGTGGTGAGGTGGGACTGCATCAAGGACCAGCCCTGAGACCCCTCTTGTTAGCGTTGGTGATGGACAGATTGACAGATGAGGTCAGACAGGAATATCCGTGGATGCTGATGTTTGCAGATATTTGACGTAAGTGTGGTCAGCAACCAGAAGAGATCTTGGACAGGTGGAGGTTTGGACTAGAGAGAAAAGGAATCAAGGTCAGTCATCCTAAGACAGAGTACATGAGTGTGAGTGGAATGGTGAGGATTGGCAGAACGGAACAGCTGGAGAAGGGTGTCAGGATTGAGCTGTGGTAGAAGAATGTCCGCAAAGGTCAAGGTGGTTGTGGGACCAACCAACCATGATAGATGTATTAGAGACACTAACAGAGGATTAGAGGGACAACATAGACTGAAGGGTTCTGGAGAAAAAGCTAGTGAAGCTACATAGAGATGGTTTGGACATTTTCAGAGGAGGGACAGTGATTATATTGTTAGAGGAATGAACATAGAGATGGAGCTACCAGGTAGGAGACAAAGAGGAGATTGATGGATGCAGTGAAGAAAGACATGGAAGTGGTTGGAGTCAGAGTAGAAGATAGAGAGAACAGGGGGAGATGGGAAATGCTCGCTGTGGCAACTCCTGAAAAGGGACAAGCTGAAAGGAGAAGAAGACTATTTTTTCTTAAAAACCTAAAACATGGAAACAACTGTCTATGCAGTTGTTATTATATAAATTTTACAATAAGAGAAAAGAAATCATAATTAGTTTACACTACTACTTCCATAACCATTCAAATTTTTACAAATGTCTTTTTTCATTTAACTAAAATGAAACTACATTTGACATTGTATTCTAAATAATATTAAATTTATACACAGTATAGCACAAAAAAAAAGTATGTATTAGAATAACATTGAGAATAATCTGAAGCCCTAGAATAAATATTATCTTTACTGCTGTTCTCTTAACACCAGCAATTCTCTCTTGTTTTTTTTTTTCTAGGACTATAAAACCAGTCCAACACTGTAAGGTTGGTTAGAAACCTTACACACGCAGGACTGTGTGTGAGCACTGTGCTGTGTGTGTGCGAGTGTGTGTGTGAGCTTGCATTTATCCACGCGTACCATATACACCTCTAACGTGTGCAGGTTCCGAAGCTCAAACGTGTCCAGTCTTGTTCAATGATCCCATGAATGTAGTTGTTCTTCTCCCTAAGCAACTTACAGAGTGGTTATCTAACAATGCAGACCCTAGTGGTGAAACTGGTTAATTACAGACTGAAAAAAAAATAACAAACAGGTTTTTTTTTTTTTAGCACAAATTAATTTTTTTACTCAAACTTCTGCTTGCAAACGTGTCTAAACCCTATTTTAATCAATTGGAAGTAAAAATATTTGTTCCTCAGCTTTCAGGTTTGTACCAGTTGCTGTGTTTGTTTAGCAGGGTGTGTCCGCCGGCTGCAAAAGGATCACCTTGCATAACAGTGCAGTTTAAAAAGGCCGTCTTGCGTGACCCGCCCACCTTCTCTGATTTGTGCTAAGCATGTCCGTCTCCCCCATCTCACCTTTTTGACGCCCAAGTTCAGGCCAGAACGATGTCTGCTCACTGGTTATCAAAGCTTGGATGAAACACAAACAGATCGATCTGCACATGGTCTTGTGAGACAACACAGCAGCCTGGTGGATTCAATACCTGTGCTTGAATTTTCTTTTTTTTTTTTTTTTAAACAGAGCCAAAGAAGAGACAGTGTAAAGTGCTGTTTGACTACCAGCCACAAAATGACGATGAGCTGGATCTGAAGGTTGGGGACATTGTTGACATCACTGAAGAGGTAATTCAACTCACTGACCGTAAATAAATGGCAGCGACTTGTCAAAAACTTTTTTTCCCCAAGCACAAGGGGAGGAGAGAAGACTTCACTGTCACTGACGCATGATCACATTTCTTTTCCGCGTATGCAGATCGAAGAAGGGTGGTGGAGCGGCGTATTCAACGGCAAGTCAGGACTCTTCCCCTCCAACTTTGTCAAAGAACTAGATACGATGGGAGAGGAGGCAGACGCTGTGGACGCCTCTGCAGATGACACTAGTAAAGACCCACAAAATGGTAACTAAACCTCTTTTTTTATGTTGAAAGTGCAGCCAAAACATGGGAGTTGGAGTTCTGTAGACATTTGCTCAGACATGATGGCAAAATATATTGAGAGCTGGTTTGATGCATTTTGTTTTTAGGTCATTTATATTTAAGAATAATGTTGTCACACTCCCTGATCATCAGGGACACTGTGAAAAGTGAAATCTATTTTCCTGTTATGCATTAACTTAAAGACTTCTGTCTCTAATGGTTCTGTGTTGCTCAATGTAGCACTTTAGTTAATATATCAGTCCAATGAAACAAGCCACAACATGAAGGCTAGCTCAGGGGGTTTGATCTGGATACTCTATCTACAGTGTTTAGTTCTTAGGTCTGTGCTGTAGCTCTGTGTGTCTAGGAGGGAGCTTGTTTTTAAGGATCCACACCCTGATCATTATCATATAGTTAATAGGATACTTTTTGGGCTGCCTGTTCAGCAAAAAAGAGAAATATAAATACATTTCCATTGGTGCCTGAAGGGCAACGTAGCCACAAAACTTTAAAAATCCAAGTCCTTACAATAGTTCTACCAGGGTAGCATTAGCAACCAGGGGTAGTGCTACGCAACCAAACGCAACAGGGTCACATGTCCTTATAGACCCTTGCATTGGTTGAGGGGAAAAAGACCAAGGTAAACCCCTTTAAGGGGGGGGGTCTGCAGTGTTATAGCTTTTGTACAAATGTAACATCTCTAAAATATCAGTGTTAGAGTTGAAATTGGATTTCAATGAGCTATATATTTATAAAGGGGAATTTAAAGAACATTACATTTGTTTATAAAGCTTCAGTCAGACTGTTATTTTATTTAGGTCCTAGATTGGGACGTTGGCACTGGAGGTGACTACGTACATTGTGGCAGAGGAACAGTATTCCAACAGAAGGAGAGAATCCCTGTATATATTTCAGGGGACGTGTTGGCCTACTTCAGAGGTGTCAAGCTCAGGCCCGGGGGCCAAATCTGGCCCACATTGCAAAAAAATCTGGCCTGTGAGATGAAATGTATGTGTACTAGAGTTGGTCAAACAGTATGAAACCCTTATTTACTAGAATATGATATTGATATATTAATAAAGCTTACTTTTTGTTAGAGCACATATCCTTTTTATTCTAAAGAAATATATTCATTAAAATGATCTGGAAAGACCACAAAGAGACGGAATAAGGAACAAATGCCACTTATTTGTGAATCATTTCTCAATTTCTCATGTGTTGATATTGTAACCTCTGGTCTAGTGGTTAAGGAACCAGACTTGCGTTGCAGGGTTCCAGGTTCAAATCCATAACTGAGCATGATACCGCCCCCCATCACTGCTTCTTAGGTGCTCAGAGTTGTCCACTGGTTATGGGTTTAATGCAGGTCACATTTTGTTGAGTGCAGGGGTGTGGATCACAATGTCAAGAGGAAAAGGAGTTTTCTTTCCTTTCCTTTACATGTTGTTATATTTTTATACATATATTTGTGTATTTAAATGTCTGTGTCTGTACTAGAGGATTTCGTCACTCTTTGGTTTTTCCCCTTCATAGATGTAAGTGGAACTGAGATCACCAGCACCCCGCCAACACCACAGTCCACCTCAGGAAACGGAGCTATTGCACAGCCCAAGAAAATCAAAGGGGTCGGGTTTGGAGACATTTTCCAGGGAGGCTCAGTTAAACTTAGAGCCCGTCTACCCAGCCCTGAATCCGAAGAGAAGAAGGATAAAGTAAGTCTCTAACTGTTGCTGGTCATGTTCATTTAACCTTAGGTGGATACATAACATAACAGAGCAGGATTTGCATAAGTTGACGCTTCAGGCCCTGCAATGTGTACTTTTCACTTCAGTTGCTGTGTTGTCGTCTGGATACATTATTCATTGGGTACATTGATAATCAAGACAATTTAGGTTAAAGACCAAATCATTTTAAACTTTTGTTTTTGTAAAAAAAAGGGCAAATTAATAGATTAATCTTTCTAGACCTTTCTTCAAATTGAGACTTTTTTTTTTTTTTTAAGAGAAATATTTGTGGGCATGCGTGTGCATATATACTCCAACAAATCTGTCAGTACTCGCAACTTTGTTTGCCCTCAGCAGTCCACAGGCTGATTATGAATTCAGCTCGAAATGAAGGGAATTAATAAATAACACAGACGGAGATCAACACCAAGAAATGCAACATAAAACGCAGCAAAATATGGAGTCAAGGTTTGGCATGATTCATTGGTGCAGAGAGCAGCTGTTGTCTGAAGACCTGGAAGGAGTTATAAAAATAGGTGTCTTTCAGTCCTCTATTCAGTCCTCCGAACTATGAAAATCCCCTGGATGTTCTTGCTTCATCAGTTCCCTTGTGTTTCTGATAATAACATACTGTCCAGTAGGATGGGTTAGTTGTAGAGGACTGGACTAACTGACAGGAGGAGACACTGTCCTCTGTCAGGTTGAGGGCATTTTCCTTTGTCTCAAAATGCTGTCCACCTTGGCCTAAATGTACTTTTATTCTCCCACATATTTTTCTCTTCTAATAATATACAGTAGCCTCAGCTGCTGCAAATATGTTTATTTCTACTACATCAGATTCATTCATTCATTCATCTTCATTCTCTAATCCCTGTGATGAACATAGACAATGTAATCAAAGTTACTTCAGCGGTAGATATCATTTACCCCACAATTCCACACGGGGCGCTAAAGTCCGAGTCTCTGCTGAGCCCTATGAGATTTTTAGCCTCCAAACAATGAGTCCATCATGTCAACTTCTTTATATTCAATGCAAAATAACAGGTTTCCTTATGTAGTTTTCAGAGACTAACGTGCTATTACTTATACTTTGGTTCATGAATTTATGTTTTTAATATAACCATGAATAGCCTGTACGTGATGATTACCATGCAACTATGTTTACTTAAGTACTCGCTTCAGTAGGGCATGCTAAGTTATGAAATTTATATATAATAAAACTGCAAGTGGAAAAAAATTACAAAAATTAAAAAAAAAAAACCTGGTTATGGGCAAATGCTTCTTACTGTACATATACTGGACTATCTTCTCTTCCGTGGTTCAGTACGTACTTTGACTCTGACATCTGGGTTTGGTGCATGTTTTGCGACGAGAAAAAAAAAAAAAAATCATTAGTGTTTGCCTAACCAGAAAAACAAGGTTCCACAGGTGTACTTGTATGGCCGTGCCAGCTATCAGTGTTTCCCATAGATTCTGTGTAATACCGGGTTTGAGAACTATAGGATTTACCATAAAATGTGAAGAAAAAAAATCTATAAAATATTTCTATAATTTCAACTTTTACATCAAGGTGTTCCACGGGCTTGAAACAGCCCGCGGGCCACAAGTTTGAGGCCCCTACTCTAGTGGGAGATGAGTGAATGCCCACAGTTTCTTTCTGAGGCATGATGAAAATAATTCCCAGCAGACAAAAATATTTTTTCCTGATATATTTGCCATTCTGTGATCAAAACGGAAAAGAAAAAGATGACAATGATGGTGTTGATGGATCAGGAACTGTCTTGGCAGACGTGAGTTCTGTGGTGCTGCTCCTTCTGCAGTGGAAAAACAAAAAAAAATCCTGGGTAAATCGGCAGGATTTCAAACATGTTTGATTTTCACGCAATCAATCGCGGGGATGCGAACATGACCCGACAATCCCTTGTCGTAAACCCGCGTACACAGCAAGACGCAAAGAAAATCAAAGCTGACAATCGCGACAGACTGCCATAAATACAACCGGAAAAATCGTGGCTGAATTTCACAATGTAGCCTGGTCTTAAGTTGAAAAAGATACACGGACAAATGGACGTATTGATCGCTTCCTGCAGGAATTATTAGAAGATTATTAAAGAAGTGATAGAGTGGACACACGTGCCTTGATATCCTTTCTCTGCTGTTCCTTTGCTACTAAACACATGACCAGGTGAATATTAAAGTAAATGAAGGCTGTAGGCTCTCACCCTGATGTGGACATGTCAGTTTTTCCCCTTTTCCCTGTTTAATGAGGGGTCTTTTTTGCAGACGCTCTAGCATTTATAGTTACAGAGTGACTCATGACTCGAGCTGCAACATAACAACTTTCTCACAGAGGTAATTACCACAAATGGCATTTCCTGCTTTTTTTTCCTTGTGTTCCACTAACTATAACCTCCATTAATGGCATTCAACTATTTTTTTTCCCCCACCCTCTCAATTCAATTCTGAGTCACATTCATGGGTTTCACTGCAGTTGCCTCAGAGCCACAGTCCGCCCCGCTGTATGTGAAGTCATGTATCCCTCTCCATGTCGACTGAATCATTTTCCACATGTATCGTTTGCTTCATTTTAGCCAGTCCCATCATTACCCACAGCCACAAAGCCTGCCCATCCCACCATGACAGATTTGCAGAAAGCAGAAGGAGACAGCAAATCTAAAGGTAAATGAACAAGAAAGATTTGTTTAAAAAAAAAAAGACACGCTAATGATAACAAGGACTTGGGTATTTTTGTCATCAAATCATGATTTTTCATTTTGTTATTATTAAAAGCCAGATGCTAAGAAGAATTTTTCAATAAAAAAAATGATTTTTTTCCTTTTTTTTGTTCCTGTTTTTTCTTCTAAAAACATCTGTTAAATTCACCCATGTCAACAGCTTCACACTTTTGTCAGAGTTTCAGGATAAATCCAGCTGTTTGGCTCTTATATGTGGTTTTAAGTCATTTTAAGGGCAGTTAAAAAAAAAAACATGTTCTTTCCCAAGACTCCCAAGACACCAGGAACGAAGAGAGGTTACAGAGGTTTATTTATTAATGGTTTTTAGTCGGTCTCTTACAAAACCAAAGAACAGAATGAATTATTGGATCTTATTTAACAAAATCACAAGACAACCTTTTCAAATTCTCCTTAAAATTTTAAATGTTTTTCAGTTTGAGGAAAAGAAAAGGATTTTTTTTTTCTTAGATTTTGTGTGTGTCCAAGTGAAAGTATATTTTTTTGTGTGTGTTTCACATAGCTAAAGAATACTGCAAAGTCATGTTTGCCTTCGAGGCCTCGAATGAGGATGAGTTGAGTCTGAAGGAAGGTGACATCATTCACATCTTGAGCAAGGTAAAGCTTTTCACGCCACTGTACCGACTTTTCACTGCATTTCATTCATTTCCTGTCCCAATCGTCTGCTTTCTCCTTCCTTCTGCTTGTCCCTTTTCCAGGGGTTGCCATAGAGAACAATTTTTTCCATTTTTTTGCCACTTTTTATGAGCAACATGGCTACAAACCTATACTAACTTGATTAGGATTATTTGTGGGTCAGATGTTTGTCCAAGAGGTTGATTACTTCCTCACATCAGGTCAACTTTCAAAATAAAATCATTTGTTCTTTTTTAAAATCAGTGAAATGGAAATTAATGCAACTTTCTCCTCCAAACCTTGCTGGCCACCTCTGCATTGGACATTCGTTCATATATTTATCTTTTTATCCATTGGGGGGCAGCAGTCTCCACCACTGTCACCCAAATCACACTGCCATTAGACTTTATGTAAAAAACCATGTCGTAACAACACGTCATGCTGAACCTTGAGTCACTTCCTTTTGCAAGACATTTATCCACCACTGTCATGTTGTTGATTGGCACTGACACGTGTTTCTTTACTCACTGATAGTTACTGACATCTAGTGGCGATTTTTTTCTGTCCTGATTGCATTAATTGTTTGTTTCCTTCTTGAATAGGACACTGGAGAGCCCGGCTGGTGGCGAGGGGAGCTCGGAGGGAAAGAAGGTGTCTTTCCAGACAATTTTGTGAACGTGGTTCCTGAATCAGAGAAAGAGGTGAGATTGGCCAGAAAGCATTTTAATCCACATTTTGCTGCTGTCGACTCACTTACCTACCTGTCTGTCTGTCCGTCTACCAGTCTCTTTTACTTATTGATCTGTTTATTTCATCTACCTATCTATCAGTATATCTGTCTATCTAGCTCTCTATCCAGCCATGGTTTTTGCATGAATCCAGTGTCGTATTGAACTTATTTTTCCCCCAACTTCTTGCAGTGGCTTAGTAACCCTCATTAACCAAATTGGCAGCAAAAGAAGCTTAAAGTTTCACGATGTCAGTGACTCCTGGTTGATTTCTCGGATATACCTTTCCATGTACAGCCTCAGCCTTCAGTGTCCTGACCATTAGAGAAGCGTATTCCAAGCTAAAGAGCTTATTCCAGGGTATCTTTAATAACACCGGGAGCAGCTGCTGACTCCCAAGGTCACGTTCACAGTAGGTGGGCTGCCTTTGTGAGGAGCTGCTTCCTTCTGTGAAGCGCACAACCGAAGGTGGGGTAACGGCAGAGGCAGCCAGGCTTGCTGTGAACACTAGTTGGCAGAACAAAGCCTTGCCTGAAATCTATCAGACGGAGCTGATTGTTGTCGAGGTGAAGATCCCTGGGGATGGCAAAGGTTGGGTTGGATCACATGTGAGGGGAACAAGCAGTGCATGCATTTGTAAAATGAATACCAGAGATGGAGCAGTGACGCAGAAAGAAGACGTCAGTCAGAACAGTGCTTTAGTGATTGCAGTGGAGCTTCCTTTGAAAAAAGGGTTTTTTTTTTCTTATTTTGTTTGTTGACAAAGCAGAAACAAGCAGATGTTTAATAACCAACATGAATATTCTCGTAATTATTGGTAGCAAGGAGTAACACAAATCTACCAAGAAGAAAATGACATAAAAAGTGTTGAAAGAATTAAAAAAAGGCATAAAAATGAATTTATACGTGTGCAACATACGTGTGCAGCGAGTGTCGGCGCCACTGTTATTTGCAGTGAAATAAATGTAGGCTCACGTACAGCTGAACCTGCCATCCTGTCACCGGTGAAAAATGTCTACGTCCCCTAACACCGGTTTATTCTTTCTGATAATGTTTCAGGCTGCAACATCCAGAGGTTCAGTGAAAACGTCACCTAAACAAGAGTCAGAAGAGGTATGTTTTTTCTTTTTTAAGCCTCAAAAGTGTCAAAATTAACATAAAATAATATTGTTGGACAAATATGTGAATTTTCTGGCCAAGTACCCAAGGTGTATTGGTCTCCAAACTGTGGTGCGGGGACCTGTGCTGTTTCGTAGGTCATTTATCACAAGGACTGTGCTCCAAAAACCACCTGCAATGACCAAAATCCACATAGTAGCAGAGACGCAACAGTTGCTATGATATTTGTGTGTTTAACCACTAGGGGGCACCCTTGGGAATAAATATACGTGATACGAAATTTTTATTTCCTCTATTTGTTAGGCTAGACAACACTGGTTTAATCACAAAATAATGGAGAGATTAGAAATAAAAAAATGTATATACCACGAAAAAAACCTGGAGTAGAGGGCAACATCAGTCATTATTGATTAGGAATAAAATATGGAATTGAATGAGAGACAGTATTGTTTAAGGGATGAGCACCAGGTCAAGCAGTTGATAATGGTGAGCAGCGGTGCCCTGCTCTGCGGATGAAGGCAGATTGCGTGAATAATTTTGAAAGAAAATAGTAATTAGTTCTGTTGTTGCGTCCTCGCTCGTTTGTGGGATATGTCGCTCACAATGAATACTAATCGGAATTGATTCTTATTATCTGTTGTCAACAGATACCAGTGTAAGGACTGATGTAACGACTTTATTGACTTTGCTCTGACTTTGCTCGGTTCCATAGTCTCCGTATTCACGCTCCACGAATGAGCCCAGATATTTTCACATCCTTGCTTCAAAACTGCCGGTGAATGGAACTAATTCTGAACCACTGCACACAATAATTCACTTTTATTAAATACATACATTTAATTAATACAATTACGCTCGGTGTGGCTTGGGAAAATAATTGTATTTTTGCAGCATAAGGACGAAAAGAGACGAAATGTGACGCAACTCCTGTTTTAGGCAATAAATATATTAAAATCGTTTTATATTAATGTTACAAGTTTTCTATAATCTTCAACCCAGAGTTATATTTTAAAATGAACAAACTAAAATACAAATTTATTTTAATAAAATACTCTTTTTCCAAAGTCACAGACAGCCACGAGAAGGATGAAAGAGCCACACGTGGCTCCGGAGCCACGGGTTGCGACCCCTGGTCTAAGCAGTGTTTTTCTTGTATCTTGTCTGGATCAAGGGTGTTGTCGGATAGAGGATAATACGTTGATGAGAGTTGCTCTGTTTGGGGTGGACGTATTGGAAAACTCTGAACAATGGTTTCTTATCTAAACACCTTCCTGTGGTCATACTGCGGTCACTTCCACTGACGAGGCACAGATATATCAAAACGGAAAAAAAATAAAATAAGCAGACAATAAGCAGAACCTCCAGGGTAAGGATTTGACACATGGTTCCCGGGCTTGACCTATTGATATATATAATCGATGGTCTTGGATTGATGTGATGACCCCTGGTAAGGACAGCCAAAGAAGAGTAGTCACACGGTCTTCCCAGTAAAGGCAGTTTAAAAACAGCTGAAAGACATCGGTGACTAGTTGTTCAGTGTTGTGTAGAAAGTGGTCCATCTTGATTGTATTCTTTCTTGTCCGTTGTGTTTACATGATCATATCCCCTTGTACACAGCTCTAAGGTACATCTCTCCTCTTATCTTCCACTCAGAAACCAAAGAAACCTCCTCCACCATCAAAGAGCCTCGGTAAGGAGAATTTAATTATCTCTTACATACTCTCATGTCAGTGAGAAGAGTCTCGACGCTTCAGAAGGGACTGTACGGTGCAGCTTGTTTTTCCTCTATGTGTTGATATACAGTTATGAATAATGATCAGACCGTTGTGCCGTTTTCTTCAATTTCCTTGTTCATTTTAATGCATGGTTCCACTAAAGATGATAACAACAGGAATAGCTCACCAGAATCTAATTTCAGAGCTAATATCTAGACATATCTACTGGTTTTCTCACTAGTAACCGAAATAACTTGAATTCTTACTAGTTATGACATTGTACTGACAAATTCAGTGCATTAAGGGATTTCATGTTTACAGGTTCATTGTATTTTTTAAGTAATATAGCTATAGAGCAGGACTCTATATGCTCAAATGCTTTAAGCCTCTTTAGATTATCTATTGGGGAAATGCTGGCTTTGCAGGGAAAAGGATAGGATAATGGTAATATGAATTAAAAGTATAATTTTGACAAGTTGGGCGGGCCGGATCAAAACGCCAAACGGGCCACATCCGGGCCCCCCGGCCTTAGTTTGCCCAAGTCTGCTTTAGAGGTGTCAGGTGTAATACAAAGGCTGGACTAATGTTGTTTTCCATGACTTTATACAATATGTCCCTCAATTATTTCTGTGAACTCAGTCTGAAAAAAATTTTGTTTGTTGAATGACCTTCACAGACAAAAGCTACAATAGAATATGATACTGATACCACTACTGATACTAGTGGTTATAGTACAAAACTGTTGGATTGAACATTAATAATAACTAGTGATGTGCTGAAATAAAAATTCCCCAATTCCCAATCAAAAATCAAACGTTAAATGTGTACATTCATTGATAATGCAATTATCAAACAAACTCCACTTTTTTTTGGTCACATGTGTTTTTTGGATGTTGACTAAAAATACACTTTTGAGCCATTTTCAGCCCAAGTTTTTCACTGACCAAAAAGACCATTCATGTCTGTTAATATCAACTATAGTCCATCCTTGTATGCTGCCTAGGCCACACTTAGTACAGACGCCATTGTTGTATTTTCACTATTTTACGAACTGTTGTTTCAATGCAGCTTATCTTACATAGCTTTGACAGGTTGAGGGTTAATTATTATTATTATTATTATTATTGTGCAGCTGCATTTCCAGTTTGCAGACAGCACAGCTGCACACCCGTCTCGTCTGCACAGGAAGTAACACAGTTCCCATCTCCCAGTGCAGCGAGCAAGTCAGAGCGTCTATACACAACTTCCTGTCACCGCTGAGATTTGGTTCTTGTTGCGAAGCAAACCGCGCGCCCGCCTAACCTCGGCTGGGAGATGATCTGCCACCTGTGTGACAGTCTAGAATTGTGGGCTTTCTGTTGCTTCTGCACGGTTGTGCATATGAGATGTTTTGAAGTTAAAGGTGGTTTCCTTGTTTAAAGCTGTAGAAGTTAACGGTTTTTGGACCATGTTTCGTTCTTCAGCTCCCAAACCAGACGTCCCCAGCGCTGACAAGAAGCCTCATCACATCAGGGCAGAGGACAAAGGTGCAGTAGGCAACATATTTTTCCTCTTTGGGATTTAATCCTAATTTGTTGTATTCTGTTCATCGCTTCTGCATTGACCATCTTTATATCGCTCTCACACTCCTGAGCCTTTGACCATAGCTGCATCTAATTTACACATTCACGCAAATCATAATAAAAATCAATGGGTTCATCCATTGCTCTAGGCCAGAAAAACTTCTTGTCCCTTCTCATAAATCTTCTAATTAATGTCTCATCCCAGCTGCTGTGACAGCTTGTATAGCGTGGGAAATTAAATTTCACACTGTTATTTTGAACCGGGCATAAACAGGTCTAGATTGAACGAAAAATGTAATTATGGCACAAAACAAAAGAAGTTACTTTGAGGTTACTTTGACTGTGCTCGTCTTTCTCTTTAAAATCATTTTGTCCAGGCTTGAAAACTCACAGTAGGTTTTTGTCGAATATTGTGTTTAGAATAACTGTCATTTTCAACTGCGTAAAAAGTGATATTTGGATATTTGTGTTTTTCAATGTTTTTTCTGGCGTATGTTCCTGGTTGCTGTTCACAAAAAAAATCCTGTTGGTCAAAACTAAAACACTTTCATCCTGTTCTCATGTGCAGTGGACAAGCCTTCACCAGACTACAAACCCCTGAAGCCTGCAGCCCCGGTGGTGCCTCACAAGAAGCCAGTTCCTCTTCCAGGAAAAGGCCGCCTAAGCGGCGTTCCCCCCAAGAAGCCAGACAAGCCTCTCACACCTTCACCAAACCTCAAGTAAGTGCTTTCCCCGCTGCTCTATAGAAGCAAGTTTAGAAACAGCTTCGATAAATGGTGTGTAATTATATTGTAGAAATGTTCTACTGTGAGACGGGTGATTATTTGATAGATTTATTCCTGAATGTGTTGGATTGTGTTGTAAGAAAGAAAGAAAAATGTCCCAAAAAGCTTTGACATTGTTTTTGAATTATCATATCTTAGTCAAGGGTTATACTCAATAATTCAGCATAAAAGTAAGACGAATTTATAAATTTTAATGATTTATAGTCCATTTTAGTCCTTAAATACGAGATGTTAAAGGCAATAAACTCTGAAAACACAGAAAATAAATATTTTCAATGACATAAATTTTTATTTTTCACACTGTGGCACAAATAAAAATAAAAAATTACATTTGTGCATCCTGAATATGCCATTTCTATAGCCATTTAGCTAAGTTTTTATTTTTTACCAATCTTTTTACAGATCTTGTGGATCTGTTATTGTTCTGTCTTTTTTTTTGTTGCATATTTTAACTGCATACATACAGTAGGGACCTCTACAGTAGATTTTTACAGGTTCATATGATTATCATATATATTTTTGTGTTTCTTTTTTGTGTTTTTTTAATTTTTTTTTGTACAGACACAATGGAGAGATGCCTTCAATTCGGCCAAAATCTGACTATGAGCCGTTGTTGCCTACCAAACCTAAAACACTGTCAGGAGACTGGGGAGAGAAGTCCTCTGATATGGGTCAGTGGAGATGTTTTTATAACATTTAATATAGTGATATATATATATATTTTGATGAGATTCACGTGGGCTGGTAAATATATTGTATTTTCAAGCAGTTGCTGTGGCTGTTACTACTTGCAAACTCGCTACCAGGCCACTTTCCTCAGAGTGAGAGGGTTTGTGGACAGACCTTACTAAAGTCTGTCACTTCAATCATCTTGGGTCGAGACTCTTGAATGGCTCCGACTCTATAGTTACCAAGAAATGGAAAAAAGATCTTTCAACTTAAAAGCCTCTCCACTCTCTGTCTCCATCACTTCTTTGAGACACAAAATTGAACTATTTGTTTGTTTGTGGTGGTAAAATACAATTTTCAATAAAGTAATCCGCAATAGGAAAACGTTGTAAATACCTACATTGTCTTTTTGGAAACAATAAACCTCAAAGCTGTTTCACAATTCCTAATTAGTAATAGTGAGCAGCTTTTTTTCCACCTCAGTCACTTAGATAATAATCACCTGGGTGCTAGGAAACAGGAGAGCTTCTCAGAAGAATCCTATTTGTGCATTACACGTCTGAAGCCAATAAGGCTAAAATCACTTACCCTGTTTTATCAGATGAAAGAAAGGAAATACAATCCTGCTGTGAAGCAAGACACTTCTTGATCTTAGGAAATGATGTCTTTGTTTGTTTGCTTCCTTGCTGGTTTAATAGTGTCAGTGCCATCCTGTTGGTTCTTGTCCCTTGAGGGGAACAATCTTTTGCATGTGGTTTTTAAGCTTCCATTCATTTCAGTGATGCGGTTGAAGCTTTTTGCACTTGGTTTGACCCTGATTCTGGCCTTTCTGCTACCCTGGAATTATTCATTTTAGTCACATGCCGTACAAAGTTCTCATCTTCACTCCGTCACTATCTCCATTTCCTTAATGTTGTCTTTTACAGGAGATCTGATGGGTTTTGATGAGCTGTCGTCTACCTCAGAAAAGCTCTCCCACCCCACTGCTAACAGACCAAAAATGCCCGGCAGGAGGTTGCCCGCCCAGTTTGTTGGAGCTCATTCGGTGAGGAGAATTTACTCCATACGAGGAAATCTGTCTTTTCTTAAATGAATGCCAACCTAACCTGCAACAATTTCTTGTGTCCTTAAAATACACGTAAAGTCCAAAGTTTGGTGTTGCTCCGTGACCTTCAAATATTCCTTCCTCTCTCTTGCAAGAAAGAAAGAAAGAAAGAAATAAAAGCAAAGATTTAAAGTTCTTCTCTCGCAGTGTCACTTAAAGATGTGATAAAAAAAAAAATACAAAGTGCGTTCAACAATCACAATAATACTCAGGGCCAGTGGTTACACAGCAAAAAACATTTACAGTAGCTATTGTGTACTGCAGAATCATGTAATGGAAAATCTTGAAAATTGTATTAACCCCTGATTGTAGTAAATAACTTACTTCTAATACTCTGAGTTTGTGAAAAAAAGGATTATTCCACCATATTTTCTCCCAGATACTCAGTTCAGTTTTTTATGCCCGGGCTTTTTTTTTTTTTTTACAGCAGGTAAAGCATGTGTTTTTAATGTACCTGCCTGAACGTCTTGCACTTGTTACCTCTGACAATGTAGTGGATGTCACATGTCAATATATTTATACATATAAGTATAAAAAAACGGTATAAAACAGCCATAAATGTTTGTTTTTTTTTTCCTTCCTGCTAGGAAACGAATGTGGAGAAATCCTCTAAGGTTGATGAAGAGGATGGAGCCAAATCAAAGCTTACGGACCCCAGAAAGGTACTTTACAAGAATATTTTTGGCGTCCTGTATGTATCAATTATATATTTATATATATACATATATACTGTATATATATATAAGTTCTGAGCAAAGTTCATTTCAAACAGAAATCACAAACTTTTAATGACTGACAGCTCCGTAGAATAGAGGTGCTACTTTGCGTACGTATTGCTACGGCAACAAGAGTCATAAGACCTTCAGATGAGAAACAGTGAAGCTATTGACCTCTGTGCTGACACTGAGTGATGATAATAACCAGAAACATCAACTCACACAAACTTCTTTGTCCAGACGACAACCCGTAGCTCAAGTGACAACACAATTTGTTGGGATGCACACATTGAGTACACAGGTATTTTGTTCAGAATATTTAATCAATTAGTCATGATTAATTGAGATTTATCAACAGCCATAGCAGCATTATGTCCCAACTACAAAATTACGCAAAAGTCTATCTTAGATCTTAACTGTAAATTTAAGTTCACAGAATTAGTGGATTTGAGTTTGTCGCTGTGAATTCTACGAATTGACATAAATTTGGTCATTGTCCATGCGTCTCCCGTTGTCAGCTGCTGACTGTCTCACAGATTTGGACTTGCTGAGGATGCTCTGACTCAAGCTAGGTGTCTGACCGGATATTAAAGCCTCCAATGATGCATGCTGGGTGTTGAGATGACAATTTAAGGTCCTGCAGTGTGTGCAGATGACAACGACTTTGTCGTAACTATACATAGGTGTATGGAATTATTGGATTTTCGCCTCGACCCGATAAACAGATTTAGCATCTATAGATGATTCTACAAAGATATAACGCGCCACATTGTTAGTTTATTATTTATTGTTTAACAACTTCATGGTTTTAATGAATGTTTGTGATCTTATAGTCTTTCTGATTGGAAATGTATGGTCAAAAAAATTGCATAGAGTCTGGAAGAAAGTACCACCCCACACTGATAGGGGGCAGTGGCGCTCCTGACTGGTCTGCGTAACAGCAACACTATGTTTTTGACGGCTTCAAATGGACATAAAATAAATTAAACATTTCATGATGTTTGTTAAAAATTACGCAACATGTCCTCAATATGGAACCTTTAGGTACCGTCGGAAATTTGATTAGAAAAATGATGACAAGAAATGCCTGTTTAGTCTGTTTTTTTTTTTTCAACATTAAAACCATATTATAGACCTTTCTTTAGGAAACAGAAAGAACCGATGTAATAGTGATAACCTTTTAACAAACAACAATAGATGACGTTGTTTCCTAGTCACTTGACCACACGTCACTGACTTGTATCATTAGTAGATGAAGATAAGACAAAAGACAAAATAAAACCACCACCTGTTTTTCATCCTTCAGGACAGCTTTTCATTAATTGCCTTCGATGATATCTACTGTGGATTGGCTGAGATTAAAAACAGCGACCAATCAGACCTTACCCCAAAGACCTTAGTGATTAACTCAGCCACACGGAGCAGACTAAGTCCCTATTTTAAGCTCTTAGATGAACAGATATGAAATAACGGGAAACTGCACTCGACCCACTAAGTACTGATTCTGATCCTGGAGCCATCTATGTTGTTTTGAAACCAAAAAACGATGCCTGAAAATCAACAAAGGATTTTTTTTCAACCTGACACTTTGGGAATTGCCCGAAGAAAAAAAACTCTGTTTTCAGAAACCAGAAAAAATAACTCTTCTCTGAGGTTCAGCATTTCAACAGAAAGTTATTAATACTCAAAATATTTTTTTTTCTCTGTATGTAGGTGTTGTTTGGGGATTCACACATTTTTTTTGTGTTAGCATTGCGCTAAAGTTTTCACTGTAACATATGCACTATCGCAGTGTTCCCCAATCTTTATTTTTCGCCACGTATCAGTTGAATGACTGGTCCTTTTTTACGCACCAGTCATTAAGTTGTGGCAGAAAAATCTCCCTTAATAAAAGGAAATATGGTTTTCTGAAATATTTTCCTACCTATAAAATCTTCCTACCCGAATTAACTGCATGCACACAAGGATTTCTCAAGTGAACACAGCCACAGACTCTGCGTCATTTTGAGTTTATTGTTGTTATCTTCACTGAGAGAATATTTCCTAATCAAATATAGTTGCATTATTGATGATGGAATCCTAGCCATTCTATTGGTCAGTTCTTTTGTTGATATGGGTATGGATCAAGTGGAAGTAATAGACAGATGGGGCCAAAAGGAAACATTATTGCTCTGCGGCCCGGCACCAATTCCCCCACGGGCCGGTACTGGTCCCCGCCCCAGTGGTTGGAGACCACTGCACTATCACACCATTTGCAGATAATAGGCCGAGATCCAGTAGATATGACATCTGTATTCTTGCCCATAATAAAACACTTTGACAATGCGGTCTCCCAATTTAGAGGCTAGCTGCCCTAACAAGGTTTTCACAAGCTTTATTAGCCCCGAATAGCAACTTTATTCAACCTGTATCTCATTCCTTCAGTTTCTTTATTTTTTTTTCTATTACCCTTTCTATCCAAAAGGCCAAACCCACTTCTCCTTTCTGTGAACTTTAGTTTAATTTCACCTGTGGACTAATCTTTCATGCTTACCCCACGAAGAGGAATTCCAAAAATCTCATTTATTTCTCGGAAAAAGTCCTCACAGGAATCAAGATGTTCTAAGCACGTCATAAAGTCTATGAAGCATCAAAGCAAAAGTGTTTTGATCATAATACCCTTCATGCCACTGATAATTGCAACTTTTTTTTTTTCTTTTCTTTTCTTTTCTTCTGTACTATCACAGATGCCTTCCCTTCAAAAGCCCGGTCTGAGTAGTGTGGAGATTGAACCCAACCCTGCAGCAGGGGCGGCTGCGGTTTCCAGCTCCAACAGTGTCCGGTTCCGACCGGAGTCGGAAGACTCTAGTTCCGAGCTGGAGGAGCTGAGGGGTCAAATGAAGGATCTGCTGATGTCTGTGGAGCTGCTGAAGGCTCAACAAATGTAATGACAACACACTCTGATATGTTGGACTTATTTCATATTTGATGCTATTATTTTGACCTAATAATACATTTGATGCTATTATTTATTATTATTTTTCCCTAAATTTGACGTACGTAGCGCAAAGTTTTGTTCTTTGCCAGATTGCGGATAAAGGAAGATAAACCCTATTTATGTTAATCCGACGTCGATGTCTCCAAACTAAACTAAATGTTCAGATTACGGCAAAATATTTATCGCATAGATAATTTTGTCCATTTTTATGGTGAAGCAATTTATTCAGGGCGTTTCAACATTTTGGTTCGCGAGCTGTGCCATGGTTCATGCTAGCACACAATCATGCTAGCCCAAGCTAGTAGCTAATTGATGTCAATAGTCCACGACATCCATGGTCTTTCTTTACTTTACTGATACAGAGGAATTCTTCTGGAATTTTTTTTTTTTTTTACAGTGGATCAAATTGATTCTAAACAGTGGTTTAAGTTACATCAGTACCACTTTGTGCGGAGCGGCTTTCACTCCTGTTTGTCATTTTTTTTGCTTTTCTGTTTGCTTTTCCAGGAAAGAGATATCAGATCTGCGACGAGAGCTGGATGAGGAGAGGATAAAGCGCGTGACTCTTCAGGTAAGGACCGTTCCCAGTAGGAACACAGGCTGCGCTGTGTCGGCGCGTAACGTCTCTACGCGGCACCGCATGCACGTGCAAATCAATGAACCATTTCTTACTAAGCGTTTTTCAAGGGGAGCGGAGTCCACAGATCTCTGGGATTGGTGCGTTACTAATTGGATGAGAGCTGTGTGACTGTAATGGACTGTGAAGTCTAGAAGTCTGGAGCAGAAGTAACTCAATTCCCTTTTAAAAGACTTGATAAATCCTCAGGAAAGCTACTTTGGTGCAGTGGTTGCCAACTTATTTTGGCCTAAGACCCTTGTTTGACCTCCAAAATTTCTGGACCAAAAAAGGACCTTTTTCAGGTGGTTGCAGGCGTCAGTATCATATTTTTCTCTGCTTATTTGTTTTTATATGACGCATTTGATTGTAACTTGATGTGTAACAGTGGTTCTCAGTTATTTTCTGTCTGCTTCCCCTTGGGGACAAATGTTTTTATGCTGCCTGGACACACACACCTGCAAACTGAAATACTATGGAAAACCTTATAACCTGTTATATATTTCCTATCTTCTTTCTTCTTTATGTATGTTTTGATTATCTAGTTAGACACTATAGAATAATAATGAGTTAGTATTAATTAGGTAGTCCAGACAATAGATAATAGATATGTCTATCTTAGATATGTCTATCTTTCCATCAGTCTGTCTATCTGCCTGTCTATCTTTTCGTCTGTCTCTCTATATTTCTGTCTGTCTCTATGTCTGTCTATCTGTGTATTTATCTGCCTAAAAGTGTTTTAGTGTCTGTTTAATCTTTATGTCTATCTGTCTGTCTGTCCATACATCTGTCTGTCTGTCTGGTCTCTCTGTCGGTCTATTAATCTGATTTAATCAATTTTTTTTCTATTTTTGTATTTCTTTATTAACTACTAGACCTTTCAGGAAACCCTCACTGAAGCATTTCAACCAAAAAAAAAAAAAATCGCCGTCTTTTGAAACCTAAAAACTTGGACAAATTTATCCCTGACATCTAGTCTTGGGTCAGATTTCAGGCGTTAATGGTCCAAAATTGGTCCCCCATGCCTGGAGTTAACAAGTCTAGGGTGAGCTAATAATAATCAAGAGGCCAGATGACCAGATGACCAACCTGAGCTGGTGTTGAGCCACTGAGCCAACAGTCAGATGAGCCAAGTTTGTTGTAATAGCTGTTAGCTTTCGTACACTGGTAATTGATATGACTCACCAGCCTTTGTATTGTTTGTTTAAACTCTTTTTTTTTTATTATTATTTATTATCGATTTATTACTAAGATTCAAGCCTTAACAAACACTTTTTTTAATTGATTTTTTTTTTTTTAATTGATTGATAAATCACAGAGTTTGATCAGTTCCATTATGGCACTCAAAATACAACGCACTAAAGTATTTAAGAACGTTATCTCAGATTATCGTTTTTCTGTGCAGTAGGCGCCGAGAGACATTCATTGGAATTAGGGATAATTATCCAAGAATAGTGTGGCTCTGTTCAGCTCTCTGCTTCTGATGTGTTGCCAGGCAGTGCAACACATTTCTGGCACAATGCGTTGCGCACGTGTGAGGCGGCGTACAGACGTGGGGCCACTTATAGCGCCTGGTCTTTGCATCTCTCGCCAAGAGAATCCATTAGGATTGATTCCCCGTTTTACCTACACATGTCAAACCACGACTTAGCGACACTTGTCAAAAAGCGGCGGACTGAACCTTCAATCTGGCCTCTAATCCAATCATTCTCAATGCTTTTCCGGCGAGGAGAAAACCTCCTGAGTTTCTCTATGACGCAAACCCTCTGATAATCTGTGAGACAAAACTTTTCTAGCTCCTAGGTAGCAAAAAACTATAGTGTTAGGACAAAAGAACATTAAGATTTTTGCATACCTGCGCTACACGTAAACACCAGGCAAACACAGTGATGAGATTCAACTTTGTGATCCGGCCCAGAAAACTCATATAATTGGTCTATACAATATTTTTGTATTGTAGTCATTATGCTAGCTTGTTTGTGTAGGTTCGTTGTCATCTGGTTCATTTCATTAAGAAATATTGGAGTGTAACTGGACATCATGGGTTTACAGTAAAGACATTTCACCTCTGGGACAAGAGGCTTCTTCGGTTGTACTGTATCTTCACGTGAATGGCTTATCTACTCTGAACCCGCCCCCTGTGAGTCGGAATGTTTGCTTGGGAAAAAAATGAAAGTATCAGATTGATATCAGTATCTGTAGATTCTGGATGTGGGTCAGGAAGTATTATTAGAAGGGCAACATCTTGGATTTCTTTTTTTTTTTTTTAACATCTGCATTTGCAACTGTGTTTCCACAGATGGAGGTAGAAAAACTCAAGCGGAACGTCAACTGGACATGAAACTCGCGTTACAACAACAGGGAAAGCCTCGGGCATTGGCCGTCCACCTGTCGACCAATCAGAAACCAGGAGGATGGCAAAGATAGAGTTGGAGCAAGGGTCGGAGGGAACAAATCTCCCACCCTGAGCACAAAGCTTTTTTTTTTTTTTTTATCATATATATATATAAATCCTCCCCGGTGTTCTACCGCAATAAACTCTCCCCACTTTTGTAAGATTTCCAATTTGCACATATAATTTCGTAAAAGAGATGTAATTAAGTTACGGATGTATATTTTCTCTCTCTTTTTTTTATTTTTCTTTGTCGCCAACACAACAACCCAGAGGCCTTACTTCAACTACTGTGCTGAACTTCTGCTAAAGCTCTTTTTCCTTCATTCTGACAGTCTTCTAACTCTTCAGGGAGGAGGTTCACTCTCAGTACTACTGACTGTAAAAAGCAGAGGGCGCTAATTTCTTAGTTTTTACACTTCTCAACCGATTACTTTTAAAGCCTGGATAAAGGTTTAGTATCTTTTCATCACAGTCGTGCTCAGCGAGTGAGTCAAGCTTGGACTATTGTTTATTTTTTTTTCTATATTTTATGCTTGTTTTCTAACATTCCTATACAGGAAAACACTACTGTGCCTGTTTAACAGAAAATTCTAGCGAGTGTTTCTAATAGGGGTCTAACATTTACCGCAATGGTGTCTGGAATATTTACAGCATGATATAAATGTATGTCTATTTTTTAAATCTACTGAAATGCTTATCGTCAAATATTCTGTACAGAAGGCCTAGACTATGCCGGGCAAATTTATTTTTTTTGGGGGGGCCGATGGTTGCTGGGAACATTTACAGACGTTAGCTAGGAGTCTGAAGCTAAATGTAAATATAGATATCTGGTGAGGCAGGAGGAAGACAGAGGAGGGCGCCGCCACACTACCCATGGTTTTGGGAGAATCGATGCACGAACGATGCATCTCTCTGCCCCCCCCAACCCTCAATGTTCGTCCAATTCCCGTCACACTCCGTTCTACCTCTGTATCCCCCAGGCTCCCACCCCTCCCCACTTCCCACTTCACTCCCCATCAGTGGTCCGATCTTAGATTTGACCGGACTTTCTTAACTGTGACGCTCCTTTTACGTTAGCTTGGGTCCCACCTCTCACTGTACCAACAAATCTGGAAGCATTTCTTTTAATGACAAGCCCCATTTTTATACTTCCTTCCATGGTTCTGATACATGTTACATGTACTAAAGGGATGAATTGCGATATTTTTCCGTCTCTGATAAATATTGATGTCGAAAGACCAGAAGAACCCTGGTATCCTAGTTGTTTGACAATTTCGGTAAGTGATTCCTGTAAGAAAAATTCTGGGGCATAAAAGAATATGTGAAAGAGATTAGCATTTTAAGCTTTGCAAACGTGACTGATGGATCCGTCTTCGGGACTAGGGTGAGCTAGCATATCTGGAAGGAATGACCTATTTTCTGCACAACAGAACAGTCTGTAACTGACTCTATGTGAACTCCAGCCCCTTAACACATCATCACTGTGATCAATTAAGGCAAATTAATTGAAATAAATAAATAAAGTTTTCTGACCGATTCATTTAGATTGGCTTATCTTCAATGGTCCACGTAAAGAGCCACCGCACCGAGGTTTGGGAATCCAAAATAAATTTTGTATTGTAGCCTCACAATGAACCCCCGATCTTTCACTCCAGAGGTGCCACCGTCTTTTCACTGCAGTGCTTTTTCTTCAAATTGGTGTTAGATTGGCGGTGATTACTAACACCACCTGACACGTCTTCACAAGGATTGACATCTGACCAACTGGGCTGATAATGGGTCTGAAGCTTCGCCCCCGAAAAAAGGCTTTTTGTGAGGTTTTCCTGTGTCATTCTGTGCATTCCCTTCAGCGGTGATCGTAATCTTTAAGTATGACTCAAACTGACCGATACAAGACGAGCACTCTTAGTGATTTTCTAAGGGTGTCGCCATTTCCTTTAAAGTCAAGGTGTGAGTTATAGGTTTTGTCATGTGTTAATGGGCAAAATAAGGCTCGAGGGCCCATTCTTAGTCCTGTCCGCTATACTTATCCAAATGAAATTATTTTTATTACGCTTAATTCTGCTTTTCCCCTGCGATGTACTCATTTTTCCAATAGATGGCGTAGAAAAGAGCAATTTAGCCTTTTAGCCTCTATACATGATTTTTTTTTTATCTTAATTCATGAACACCCAGCCCACTAGTCCAATACTTGGACCGATTTCCCGAAAATGCCTGTTCTCGACTCAAGAATGAGGGTTGCCACAGGCGTTAATTTCCAATTGCGAGAAATTGCTTTATGCATCTAAAAGAAAATGGAATGTGAAGTGGCATGTGATAGACCTTGGAATCTGACCCGTTTTTGTAGGCTGACTGTGACCTTTCTGTTAGAAATGCTTGTCGAGACAATCCTAACCTACTGAACACAATATTGATTTTTTTTATTATTATTAATATTAAGTGAACACATCAATCATTTCCTGTTCATTTTACTTGGTTAAAAATGGCCATTTGGACAAATCCAATTGTCAATGTAGCAAAACGAGGCTGTAAGTGAGCAGCCATATTTTAGAGCCATAATCGTCACCTTGAGTGAACATTGTAACAGCCTTGACGTAGGCTTCCTCGTTGGTGCTCCAAGTCATGTACGGTAAAAGGTGTAGATTTAACGCAATTATTGCTTTGTCTTTAACTCATCACTGACTCGACTTTGCGTTTAACATCGTAACCTGATGTGTAGTCAAGCAACGGTTAATGCCAAAACACTGAACCAGAGCTAACGATAATCACCGTCCCGAAGTCTTCCTAACATTTTCTCCCGAAGAGCCTGAAACTAAATTACTTTGTGTCTGAAACTGATTGCGTCCCACGCGAATGAATGCAGTACATGTGGCGTCTGTCTACGATAAGCAATGCTGATAATCTGTTAATCAAATAAGTGGTTGAAGAAATATTGAAATTTCAGGTTGAGGGGTTTTGGGGGAAGAGGGAAACAGAGGGGGATGTTTATTTTTGTATGCAGTTTCACTTCCACGCAATTGTACATTCTACGATGACACCAAGAGCAAAGGAAAAAAAAAAAAACGTGCACATTAATAAGAATATTTTTCATGTGAATTTGTTTACAAGAGCTGTATCCTTGCATGAGACTTTATTTCCAAATTGAATAAAACCTTTATTTACTGTCAATGACCTTCATAGTGTTCTTTAATTTCGTCCATGTTACAGTACAAGCTATTCAGCCTTCGCTAGTATGTAGGACACTTACGTGTCTGGATTTCTTGTGACTCATGACCCAGTTATTTTTTTCAATTTTGTATTTTTTTTCCTTTTTAGATTTTTTGTTGTTTCTCAAATATTTTTATCTAGTTTAGGGGGAAAAGATCACATGAATAAGGAAGAGTATTAAAAATGAGTGACAACATTTAGTTGTCCAGGGGCAAGAGTTTAGTTCTTGTCTCTTGTTCGTTGCTGAAAATTGACAACCTACTTGTCAATTCCTAATTTTCGCCCAATGTCACGATTGGGCACAACCTCAAGAACTCATTATCTAGAAGAGCGCTAGGTTAGACATGTCCCAATAATAAACACACGTTTAGGAACATGATTCAATTAGTAACTGTGCAGAAAACCGACAGAGCAGAAAGTATCCCCGCGATAAATATTATTTGTGGACACTGGAAATCAAATTGAAGTTTTTTTTTAAGTTTTTTTCTCTGAAGAAACAGTTGTCAAAGTCAAAGACTTAAATGGCTTTGATGTAGCTAACGATCATAAACCGGAAATTGAGGATATGGAACGGTGAATCCCACTTTTTTTTTTTACCTCTTTCCTTTTTAGGTAATTTGCTTTTAAGGAGCAGGATGTGGTCTGTAGGACAGACACCAGCCGGTGCACATGATCCCAACTATGTGAGTCTAATTCTGTGAGATTGCTGACATTCATATCGTGGCTCCGTCAAAATACGAGTGGAAAATTGTCATGAGTTTCTTAGACGAAACTTGTGACATAAGCTCAGATAAAAACAGGGAGGAATTTGGTCTTATATGATGCCAGGTTTATCCAGGAACCTGCCTCACAGAATGTTCATGTATCTGTATGTCCTGTGGGTATTTTGATAGTAGTAGTACACATCTGAACTACAGCCAGGTACTAGAAGAGTCTACACTTTTGAAATATGTGAGAAATGATCAAATATATTGATGATTGTTTAATCACTCGTTCTCTCTTTGCCTCATTTTATCATTTGTCCGTTCTCTCTGCATCACTCAGTTTGTCCTTGTTTGTCCCCGTTGTCTCATTTGTTCATTCTCTTTGCATTGTTATCGCTTGTTCTCTCGGCAGGATCCTGTTGTTCTGCCTTTGCTCACGTCTACAGTTCATTCGTTCCTTTTTTCATCGTTTGTTCTCGTTCTCTCGCTCATCTGTTTGCTGTTCTATCTGTCTGTCTGTCTATGGTTGGTTCTATCAAACTAATAACTCTTCAGGCTAACCTTGAAATCTCTCTTGCCTTCCACTTGTATCTAATTTCAGTCATATATATTTTATTTATATATGTGTTCGTACACATGTTCATGTGTATTTCTGTTTGCAGCAGAGCTCACTCCTCCAAGCCCTTGGCTGAATTGATTGCGGGGATTTTCTATCAAGAAAGTCATATGTTTTCGGAACTGAAGAGCTGTGGAAAACACCATGTTAGCCATAACTTAAATGATTTCCCCCACGTGTTGGGACAGAGGACATGACTTTCGCTGATTGCAATCAAGATTTCTGAGCTGACCAATTAAACCCTACCTAGCCTGATGCTACGTACAGCTGTTCATGATTGCGCCACCATCTCCCACTAATTTATTTAGGTCTTTTTCCATCCTCTTTTATTTGTTTCTTCTTTCCCCTTTTGTTTGATTAGCTGATTATGCCGTTGGCACAATAAAAAGATACATGAGGTGAATCATCTCAAGTGAACTGAAGCAACAACTGTTCTTGGATAATATTTCGGAGCTTGTGGCACAAAAACTCATCACGGCGTTGTGATAGTTTTTCTAATACATCCCCATGTGTTCTCTTTAATATGTTTTCTCACACAAACTGACGCATTCTCACTTGCTCCCTCATTGTTTGAACCATCTGGTCCAACACTTTGCATGTAGTAAACATGGTCTGGTGTCAATGGGTTCTGTCAACAGGTCTATGAGCTGAAGGGAAATATTACACCCTCAAGCAAACTTGCAGGAAAAGTTTGGTCTGTAAGGATAATTATCTGAAGTTTATAAATTAGAAACATAAATATACTCTAGAACAGTGGTTCTCAACTGGTCTCACTCTGGGACCCACATTTTTGCTGGTTGCAACCCACTCTAATAGAATTAAAACCAAACAAATTACTTTCCAAAAAAAAAAAAAAAAAAAAAAAAAAAAAAAAAAAAAAAAAAAAAAAAAAAACGACAATAAGAGATTGTCTTTCAAAACAAGAGATTTTCTATAATAAAAAATTCTCAACCGATAATTCGCATCATTTTGATTTTTGACCAGCTGCCCACTTTTGGGTCGGGACCCACCGGTTGAGAACCACTGCTCCAGAAGAGAGAAGCTGGAGGCTAAACTAAATCAGGGGAAGCAGGAAGTAAAGCCGCTGGGTCTTCTACTGGGAAGAGACCGAGAGGAAGGCTCAGGACACGCTAGAGCGATTATGTTGCTAAGCTGGCCTGGGAACGCCTAAAGATCCCCCCAGATGAGCCGAAGGGAATGTCGAGGGAAAAGGAGGTCTTGGTATCTTGGTATCCCTGCTCCAACTGTTGCCTCCGCAAACAAGCCACAGATAAGCGGACAAAGATGACTGAATGGATGAAAGTAAACAGAAGACAGTGTGCTACTGAGATAATCAATTTGCTGCTGCCTTTGTATAGTATAGTTAATTACTAAATGCAATGATAACTAATTTGACCTGAATGTTATATGCAACATTCTTCTCTATAATGCAAGATAATTTGTCAAAACATCGCCAACATTTTCTTTCAAATTTCGTCAAACATACCAGAATGAACCCCCTGACGTGCTAGTTGTTGTACAGTTATTGAATTTTATTAGTATTAATGCCTGGGATTTGTCACATTTGCTCGAATCCGACAAAAAGTTGTGCAACGTTTACCTCAATTTCGGAGGCAAATGACAGGATATTTTGTTTGTTTGGATGATGTCGGCAGTTATTGTCGGACATCCCCATTGATGAGTTCATCAATTTATTTGCATATAATTGCTCCGTGTAGACATGAATAGACACCACTACATAGCATGAAGAAACAAGTACTGTACTTTAATACAGTATCACATGATCACATGTTTCACACCAACCATGACTCTAACTCGAGTGCTCTGCATCAAACTAGCAAGACGCACCATCATGTGAGTAGCACCGGCATCTCCCTATTTCTCCTGATGTTTATCAGCATCTGAATGAAAACAAGTTTTTGTCCTGAGCAGACGTGAGTGCAATGCTCACTTGAGGAATTACGTCTGAATCCATCCTGCTGTTGTAATATATGTATACTTTTATATAAATATAATAAATATATTATTTCTTTGGGAACGTTGAGGGGTCGGTCAAGGAACCGGTCACTTTAAGAGTAACTGAGAAGAACAATGAAAGAATTAAGAATGAAAAAATACGTATTCTAATTGGGTTGTTCCCCAACCTTTATTGTTCCACGAACCAGTTAAATGTCTTGTACTATTTTCAACAACTGGTTGTTGAGTTGTGGCAGATAAATACCCCTTAATTAAATTAAATTATTGTTCTGAAATATTTCCTACTCCCTACAAAAAGGGAACATTATTTCTCTGCGTCCCGACACCAATTCACCCATGGACCAGTGCTGGTCCCCGCCCCAGTGGTTGGAGACCACTGTTCTAAAGTATTCAGGAGAGATTTGATTTTTCTCATCATTACTGTGGTACTCCAGAGTTCATGATCCAGTCTAAGTCAGGGTCTCTGGCGTCTTGTGTAGTGTTGGATGAATGGATACTACATAGTAACAGTATGTTATGATTGTACTGGTCCAACCCACTTGAGGACTAATCATTACATTATACTACATTCACCAGAGGCTTTTAAACAAAGAAACTTACAATTTGAGGAGCAATTAAGCTGCAGAACGTTGTTGGGGGAAAACATAGTAGATCATAGGGTGAGAAAAAGAAAGTGGACGTTACATGTTAGTGGGTAATTTAGGATAGAAGGTGTTCTTCCAAAAGTTTTCAAGTACTTCTTCAACTCAGGGAGGGAGGACACTTCTCTTGCGGCAACTATATTCTTCCACCACATGGGAACCAGGTTGGATAAGGACCAAGATCATCTGTGATGAGAGGGCAAGGTAAATCACAGGTCCAGTAATAGGTGCAGCATCCATTCAGGCTCTGATGTGTGGAAGCACTTAAATTTATGCAAGATGGTGACATAACCATAACCATGACATAACCAAAACGTACTGTATATATATATTTCTCAAGCAACATCCATGTGTAAACATGATCACCCACACTTTATTACTTTTTTTTCTCAAGCTCTCTTCACATAAACATAAAGTATACCAGCCTGCAGGTGGTGAGCCCACTGGAAGTTGTACTATTCTCACAATGGACCTGAAGTTTTGTTGACCCAAGTCCTCTTCCTCAATCGCCAGGTCACCCCTGTCCTAAGTCTTGGGCTGAACTCCAGATTATAATCAGGTTATAATGTTTATTTTTTTTTTATTTTTGGAGTAAGGTTTTCTAAGGTAACCTATTTGAACTACATGGTTTTCCTTTTTATTTTAAAAAAGTTAAGGGGTTCTACTAACATTCAGGGTGTGAAAAAACAAAGCGTGCTCCTGTGTTAAAAGCGCAAAAAGTTGTCATCCTAAATTTATCAAGATGACAAATTTACACCAAAGTCACTTAAGTCGAGTCAATATTTAGTGTGCCTGCACTTGACTTTCAAAAAAAACTTTAATTGGTCTGGGGACAGTGTTGTTGTAAGGAAATTACGGGTAAGTCATTTTACACATTCTTGCGGATGAACCTGGGATCTTCTCTGATTTTAAGTTGGCTCCTCTCCATCTTCCATATGAACCAATAACACCCAAAAATGTTGAGGTCAGTGCGTCGGGGAGGTCATTTCCAAGCATCTAATGAAATTGTGAAGTTGTGTTTGGGTTCAAACCTACGTCTTGCCTGGAGGAGACCTTGCTGCTGCAGTATGATGACCTATTGTCCTGCCTTTTTGCTAGAGATTGACGGTTGGTTTCCATTTACATTTAGAACAGGTGTCTGCCCTAAATATGAAAATCATTAAATCATCTAGATCAGTATCCACCAACCATTTTTGCGCCACAGACCGGTTAAGTTGTGGAAGATAAATACCCCTTAATTAAAGTAAATTATTGTTCGGAAATATTTTCCTACCTATAAAATCTTCCTACCCATATTAACTGGGCATGGGCACAACAAGGGTTTCTCAAGTGCACCTAGCCTATAACTTTCTGCTACCAGACCGGAATAAAAGTTAAGAATCTTTACTCAATGACTCGTCTTGTTCCTGTATTTATCTTGATTATATTTTACGCTGTAATTGTATTTTTTTTGGCCCACCTGACATATAATAAGGCGGTATGCAGTCTGCGAACGTAGACTGCATACCAACATATCATGTCGTTCTCCTGACTTTACTTTCCTCTCCTTATTCTTGTAAATTTACAAATGCATTCTCCAAAATCTGTATTTTTTTTTTCATAAAACTTTAAATCAAATATTTTACTTGATTTACTTAAGAATGATTTATTTCTGGCTACTTGTCCTCATTCATTCTTGAGGTTATACTGTTTTCACTCCATGTGTTGTTGACCTGTGGCTGACACGTTAGCATATTCCATTAGGGGTGTTGTTGGAGAAGGTAAAGTGGGAAAACGGTGATGGTGTTTGGCATTTACTGAGTCATCTTCAACGCATTCTCCCGTGGAATAATGTGATAAAAAGGCATCAGTCAGCACTGACCCCAAGGAACAACTTGCCAAAGCAGCGTAGAAAATGTATTTCTAAGAGTCCGGCATTTACGCTCACAGTTGATTTCATTCTTTTTACAAACATCTCTTTTACCAATATGTGCATATAAACAACATCTTGTAATAAACATGCTTATATGCATGTTTACAGATTATATTTGCTTGATTTTGATTTTGTATCCTAATTGCGTAAACTCAGTTTCTTTTCCTGTATACTTGATGTGAATCGAAAGCCCAAATTTGTGAAATATTTATTAAAATAATTATTTATTTGAAACTGCTTTCGCTTGTTGGTGTTTGAGTCATAAGTCCGAAACCCTTTATTTTCTTTTGAGTTGTTGAAGTTGTTTTTATTTTGTTTTTCGTTATATCAATCTAAATAAATAGCCTTAATTTATTTGTTCTGTGCGTTGGCCATGTTCTTGGGGGAAGAGAGGAGAAATTAGCTAAATCAGGTTTTGTACCATTTCCCCTAGACTTGGGACTTAACACCTTACATTGGATGTGCTTTCTTTTTGTTGTTTTTGGAAATCTTTTACCCTTCATTGTGGCTCATTGCGTAAGACTCCAAAAATGTTAAGATGTGTTAGTGGTGAGTGACTATGTTGTACCTTGGGAAGCTATCTCGAACTCAACCCCATATCCAAAACTTATCCCCACTGCTGTGTTGTTCGATCTTGCCAATTCACAGAACCTCAACAGTAGGTGGTAGTAGTACTTTAATATCGTAAAATTTCACATCATGGGAGACGCAAACATGTTCTACATATGCCAATTGAGAATAAGGAAGCAGCTATAAAACATTTTAAACACAAAATCCTTCTCTTGATAAGAGAAGAAGGTCGTAGGGGCAGTGGATTGGCGGTTCAGGAAGCATTCTTGAGTCCAGAGTTCTTGATGTTAATCCACCAGCCAGTAGCCACTGAACACTGTCCTGATCCACATTACTTCCAGTGGGCTCACCAGGCTCACAGTATGGAGCTGAGTGCATGTTCAGTGAGGTGTTGTTGGCAAGTGAAAGAGTTAGAAAAACCTTGTAAAGGAAGTTACATAAAAATCATATGAAGGCTTCTTTTCTCCTGTTAAAAAAATAAACTAAATTTTGAGGAATCAAAATTTATGGTATTTCCTGGAGGTCAATATGTCTTGGCTAAAGGTCCCTCACAACGTAGTCAGATTTGTTCAGCGTTTACGCTGAAACATTCTCACAAAAGTTAAGAATGGAGACACAAAATTTCCCTTGTAGTTTAATTCTTTATTTTATATTTTTCAGACTATACAGTTTAACGGCTTATCAGGCACTTGGCTTATTAATGAGAAAATAATAGGTTTTTAAGTTCAGTATAGTGCAGCTAAATTATTTATTATAAGGACAGGAAGTTTTTCCAAGAGGTGAGGCTCAGTTGTTGCTAGGATATACACAGCTAATGAGTATATATTGCTGGTAAGTGCTGCTGAGAACTTCCTATGTGTGTATATATGTATGTGTGTCTTAAGGGGAGAGCAATACATAGTGTTACATAATATCTGTCAAACTTATATTCACAATGGGGCAAAATAAGTTTTTACAGCCAAAAAAAGACCAAAATAATATGCATGTGCTATAACATTGTGTAAACATTGCTCTTAAAACAAATCCAATAGTCGAATAGTGTCTATGTAATGGCAGGCTAGCTCTAATACATATTTGGCAGTTCTCATAAGCTAAATATAACTACACCAGGGGCCAGATCTGGCCTGAGTTCACGACTTGACATTTGTGATCTATCTGTGTTGATACTGTTGTTGCTAAGGGCAAAGAGAAGAAAGTATCCAAGACCAACTAGAATGTAGGAATATCATAAGATAACTGTGTCCAATAATCTATAATTGACTACTGGTTCTATAAATACCACGCAAATACGAAAAAAAAAGAAACCCCAACAAAAAACACAACCAGTAACACAACACAAAGGACATTTTGACCATGGCAAAACATACATATTTATCAATGAATTAAAATTATTTTGTGACACATAGTTGCAAAATAGTCATTTGTGTGACGCTCATTGACGATGGGTTTGACATTCTGACCAAAAATACATACTGTAAATGTCCAGGAAATGTCCAAAAGGGACAGCTGTCTTTTTTTTTTAAATGCAATTAAAAGACCGCCTTCATTTTCCTTAATTGCCCTAGTGGAGAGATGTTGCACTTGCTTGTGAGTTTGCAGGTATGGTTAAAGGAAAAATAAATGTGGGCTATATTAATAAAAATTTGATTGATTGATTGATATGAGGTCAGTCATGTCCCCCCCGCGCCTCCTAGTGGAAGTACTTTGAAAGTCTATACTTGTGGAACGCTATCAACTATGTTGATGGCTTTCAATCAACATACACTAGTTGATAGTGTGTTTCTCCAGTTGTACAATATAAAAAAGAAAAACAATTTATTGTGTATTACCTTCGGGACAAAATGATTGCAAACCAATCTAGTTTTAACGAGTGAGCTACACAGTTGTTTACTTACCGGTATCGAGTGCTCTTCGGTGACGTAGTCGTTATTGACGTCAGCAGAGGCGCGAGCTTTAATGTCGGCCGTTTTCTGTATTTTTTATTTTTTTTTGACGATTTTGTCGCCTAGCTAGTACTTTAACCACTCTCTCAGTCTGTTGCAAGTCACATAAGCCTTCAATTAGCCGAGTTGTAAAATGACATTTCTTTAACGGGAGAAATCACTCCAGAGCTGGAGGAGGGGGCGGGACAAAGGGGGAAGCGCGGGGAAATGGAGAGAGACGGAAAGAGAGACAGGGAGAGAGAGAGACAGCGAGAGAGAGACAGAGAGGGAGGCTGTAGTCGCAGCAGTCGCCTGATTCCTTCATAACTCGCAAAGACGTTACATCGTACGGGACTTAAACTATCTATTCCTGGACGATAAAATACATTTCTTTTAAGGTGAGTGAAGAACTGCACTATACTCCTGAAGATTATTATAAAAAAATAATAATCAAAACGTCTGCTGGGATGTGGCAATTTGCAGAACTCGATTAATTGATTAGTCTTACTTACGTCTTACGTCCAAGGCTGTGCGTTGTCATTATGTTTTGGAATCAAATGTTTGTTTTGTAAATATTTAAATTGTTTAATTAAAAATCTATTTGTGAAATATGTTTTTACCTTATCGTAGCTAGTGTTTTTCATCTTAAATATAAGATACTAAGATGGAATTAATTCTGAAACTGCATTTATAGGGTTATTCATTATTGTCTCCTTTCATAGTACGCATACAATTTTGTGTCAACATTATATGGAAAACATAAACAAAGTATTTCTGATGTATTTGTATAGAATTTACACATATTATCACCTTTATAGACACATACATAGTCAGAGTCAAAAGTTCCCTAATTGTAAGCCACATTTCTCAGCCTTCATCTTGTCGTGAGCTGTGCAACTTTAATTTTTCCTCAATCAAACCTATTTAATAACATAGCAAACATCAATAATTTATTAATCTAACACAGACACATTGAACAATTTTCTCTTGTGTATATTTTAATGTTTTCACATACATAAAGTATCTCTACAAACAGACTGGGCACCTTTCAAGAGTACGGATTAGAAAAAGACAAATTATATTACAAAAGCAGAGGTTTAAAGACAAAATATGATTCTATGTACATAGTTTTTAAGTTAATATGATTATATCTGCATGATGAACCAGCTTTACTACGTGTTGTGTAATGAAAGCAGGGAATCCCCATGCTAACGTAAGTGTTCTGGTAACATCCCTTCTGTCCGTCCAGGGAGTGGATCCCATTCCTGTGGTTCTCCCTAAAGTTTCTACCACTTTTCTCTTCCCTGTTAAAAGGTTTTTTTCCCTCTGTAGTTTTTCCTTACCCTGGCTGAAAGGTCTAAAGACAAATGATTTTACCAATCCTGTAAAGCCCTATGCAAGAAATCTGATTTGTAAATATGGGCTGTACTGTACTGTCTTGTCTTATTTATAGAACCTTAACCGTATTACAGTTTAAGGGTTGTACACAATTATTGCATTAAACTCCTAAACCCTCTGAAAGGGACCATTTAGACCAGATATGCCTGAAGTGTGGCTCCCGGGCCAGTTCTGGCCCGTGTCTGAATTTCCACCAGTCCAGAGCATCTGTCACAAAATCAATAACATAGCCTGCCAGCCAGCCGGTTGTCATCATTAGGCTGGGTGTACACTGTGCGATAGCCGATTTTGCAAATTTTTAAAGTTAGTCGCACAGGCTCTACAGGTTTCTGTTGCTGAGGTGCTAGTTTTCTGGTTTACTTTATATGGTGCAAAGTTAGATATTTTAATTGCGTTTAAAAAGCAGGTTGGGCAGTACAGTAATAAATGCAACCTGCAAATTTTTAAGCAATACCAACAACTTTCTGTTTCAACCTACCCCATTTGCCATAACTGTTATAGCATGTTTATCCCTGAAGCAATGTTCAGGGACAATTATGATCCTATGAAGCAGCGCATTGTTGTTGTTGCAATTTAATGCTGAAAATTTAAAGAGTTAATCCACATAATTCTTTCACAGTAAGTGAATTGCTGACATTGTCCGCAAGTCTTAGCACCTAGAGCAGAACTGTCAAATCAATTTCCGTTTAAGTGCCGCATACAACCGTGATCACAAGTTGGCCGGATCCTATATCCTACTCAATGAATCTGTATTTTTTTCAGGTTTCTATCAAAATAAGTATATTAGATAATGTTTATATTTAATAAGATAAGTATTTGACATGCAGTGTTTATGCCATATTTGCATTCAAAACTCCTCAGAGCGCCTGGTTTTGGCCCCTGTATGTTTGTCGGTCCTTAACTAGAGTCTGATTGGTTTACTTTCAGGTGCCAGTACTTTTGATTCTGATTCTGTATTGGTGTAGGACATAAAATTAGTAAGATTCTCATTTTTAGAGAATTTGTTCCACTTAGAGAAAATCTAGAGACCTTGGAACTCGATCTGAGGCAACACAGCAAAGAGCTGTAATCTGGGAGGTACAGGATTTGGCATCAAAACACTGTTCTCCCAAACCCTTGTCAAATCACCAGACCCATAATGATGATTGAGTACATCCATTCTGGGGCTCTGTAGTTTTTTTTTAAATTGATGCAGTTAAAAAAGGGTTGGTTCTGATAATCTGATAACCTGGTTCTATTTCCTACTTAGTCCATTATTCTTGTAAAATTACTTTGGATAAAACACTTTCTAAATGCGTACTTGTAATATGGACAGAGCCATTTTAGAATCCTTGCACAGGCTGCCACTGTTTGAAAGTAAGCAGAAAAGCTGAAAACATGGCCACATTTCCCCTCCGTCGGCCTGGGGGAAATTGAGAGAAAGTAACACTTTTTTTTTGCTGTGTCTCATGCACAAACTCACAAACAGTTGTGTTAAAAACACAGTGTGAAAGACTAACCCTTTCTTAAATTTCTACTTGAGGCATTAATATCATTTTGCAAACACATTTGGCTTCCAGTTTATCCATGCATTCTCGTTTATTTCAAGCTATGTACTCAATAATACTTGCTAATCCTAGCCAACGATTGAACTTGAGCTATTTGACTCATGAGATACAGCGGGTTCTAAAACTGGATCGGTGAACTAATAGATTGTTATTGTTAATTAAAGTAAAATAAGTTTAAATATTTCACTACTTCTGACATCTGTGCTGAATAAACCAGAGAGCATGACTACCGTAATTGGATCGATGCCTAACCCTTTACTTGTTTAAGCCCGGTGCCGCTTGAGCCGGTACCCACTGCCGTCTCCACCAATTAGAGAAAAAACAACAACAGCAGATCTCACGGTTTGTTTTCATTATGTATCTCGGCTGCATGTGTCCTAGTCAGACTGACCATCTGTCTGTTGCTGAGAGGAGGCCAAACGGTGGTGAAGATTTGGTCAACACGTGTCAGAGAGAAGGCAAACAGTAGAAGAAGAGCAAATCCTTTTCTCAGCAGACGCTGTAAGGGCCTGTGTAGAATGAGTATGGAAATTGGATCTAGAATGAAAATGCGAGCTTTAAGGAAGGTAGAAGACAAAAGTGGAATACATTTCTTCTTTACATAAGGAATCTATTGACCTAATTTACACACAGTATATACCGTAATTGTATATATATAATATAAAGCACTATGAGCGCCTATTGACTTTTGAGAGCAGCTCTCTCCGACCCTTCATCTGTTGTGCTGTGCAGCACTCTCATCAGAATTTCAGGTGATTGTACTGAAGCTGCACTGATAAAAAAACAGTTGTACGTAGCTGACCCTGTTTGATTGGGGAAAATGGAGTAAGGAGGAAAGGAGTTTCATGACGTGGAGGTGGAGGTAGAGGGAGAAATAATTTCTCCTGAACATTGTGGCCCCTAAATTCTACTGTCAATAGAATGCATTTCCTCACAGCGTTAGTTTGTTAGAGAGAGGTTAACGCTAGGGTTAGGAAGATTCATCGATTTGAGCCTAATGATGTATCGTCAAGATGTATCGCATCGATACGAATTGAATATCTATTCCAGTGAATTGTTAGAAACTGGGCTCTATTTTGGTTCTCGTTCCGTATGCAGCAGACATTGGTTAATTAAGCCCAAGACATGTCTCAACAAAGACGCAGAGCGAATGAAAAACATTTCTCTGACAGATGTGATTAGCCAGAGCAGAGCGACAGAAAGCACCTGTCAGAGTGAGAATGGAGGAACCTATAGAAATACACTCATTAACTTGCGATAAGTCAAGTGTGGGGGACAAGCTTCGGCTTTTATAAGCGCGGTGGAGATTTGGATAAATGGAATGCGATACGTAAACCTTGCCAGCCTCACGGTTATACAAGGAGAGCACGACAAAGCTGACTCACCGAAAGTTGTCACACAACATTTTCCAATCCCCGACAACTTCAGCTGTTATTATTATAACCTTTTTGATTCCTTTTATTTATTTAAAAACCTAATGCAGCTTTAATTGCTTAACACAAAACATGGCTGAAAAATAATCAGAGAGGACTTTAAATGTTGTTCACTCCAGATACAACCAGAAACTTTCTTGCACTGGATAACGCCCAATCGCAAAGACAGGAAGGTTGTGATCATAAGAGTTGGGACGTGGATGAGGTCTTGTTGGAGACCCTTGGGGGTTGGTATCAATGCTTTGGATAGAACGGCTTCGCTAATCTATACAAACGTAAAAACTTGTCTTTGTTTGAGTGAATGATTGATTGGAATTGCATATTATTGGATTGTCCTGCAGACTGTCTCCAGCTCAGTACGACTCTGTTATACATCACATAAATATACTGACTTGGCTGTAACTTTGCAATGAAGCCATGCTCTGGATGTACTCACATGCTCTGCAACCAAGTGAGGGAGATAAAAAGAAATGGAGCGATGTAATTGGTTACTGTTTCCTCTTTAGGAGGAAGGATTTATAGCTAAAATAGCAGTTTTTTTAGTGGTAGTACGACAGTAAATAGTAAGACAGGATAAGTGGTTAGGGTTGTGTAAGAAAGGGCAAAAATAAAGAGGCCAATCGTCAATTTAAGACGGTTTGGACATGTACACAAGAGGGACAGGAGATAAATTGGTAGAAGAATTCTAAAGAAAAGAGCTATCTGGTAGGAGACAACAAGGAAGGGCAAAGAGTAGATTTATGGACATCTGTGATGTAGGACATACAGGTAGTTGGAGGCAGAGTGGAAAATGCAGAGAACAGGGTGAGAAGAAATCAATGCTTCCTGGTTATCACTAAAAAACGGGAGGAAAGGAAAACACAACACTTCATTAGTGTTGTGTTCTTTTTTATCAGCCTATAACGAAAAATTTAATATAAAATACATGAATGTCCTTCTATACAGGGCATGATTTAGTCATTAATTTTCTTAAATAAGAAACTGATTGCTGCATGGAAGACAAATTACCATACACATATACTGGCTTATTTCAAGTTAGCTCTTTTTGGAGCCTTAACCATTTTCTATTCACTTTTTTCTGTTTTTATTATTGATTCTCACCCTTAAGCTGATGTTAGTATGTATTTGTTGTAAGACTCAAAAGGATGATTCCTGAGGTATAAACATTTCTAAGGCCTCAAATTAAAACCTTAATCACAAAACACTGACATTTGGCGCAAGATGTAATGAATTTTATATTTTGCTATTTTCACACAGACAGCAGAGCTTGAGCGTTGTAGTGTACTGGGATCTGCTACTGCTGCACCATTAAAAATTTACCGTAATTTCCAGACTATGAGCCGCAAGTTTTGTCTCACAATTTCAACCCTGCGGCTTACGCAGAGATGCGGCTAATGTATGCATTTTTTCTAACTGCTGCAGCAGAGAAGGTGAGAGTGAGACAGGTGGTGTCGAGGAAGACGCAAGTCACTACCGCCAATAAAAACCATAGAAGAAGAAGTTTAACGTAAGGTAACGCGCTTTGTACATTAATAAAGTTAGCATAAATCATGGACGTATAGTCCAGAAATTACGGTAGTTTGTTTTCTGTTTTCACACTGACATCTAGAGGGAATTAGTGCACCTCATACTCCAGAATGACTTCTTCATTTTTTGGCATTTTTTGTCCTTTGAAGACAGCCTTTAGTGCAGAAAATGAAATTTTAATAGCCATGTTGCATTTATGAAGCACCCAAATGCATTCTGTTCATTTGCTCAATTTTTTTTTGCCCCGAAGACAAGCTTTTGTTGTCATCTTTTTTTCGGCTCTTTTTCAACTGGATACTGCAAGTCATGATTAAGTTATCCATGCTTAACTGATTAAAGAAGCAATGTTTACTAGTCCAGCACACGGAGGATAATGGTTATCATGATTTAAGACTTCCTTTGACACAGAAAACATTGAGCCAGTTACTGTTTACTGTAGTAACATGTTGCCTTTAAAAGCTATTTATTATTGTTGTTATTGTTGTTGTTTAAAACCCATTACCTCTAATTATTGACATCGGCTGGCCTACATGGAGTGAGTTTTTGTCATGTGCTTGTTAGACATCGCACACAAAAGACCAAGAACTAGTTGTTGTTGTGTTTGGGAAATCTGTCAGCGTTCTTTGTTTCATGCACATTCAAATTACTCTAATGAATCAGCCACTCGCTTCACCTTACAGGATAATCTCCATTGATGGTGGGGATGGGAAATGAGACGTGGCCATCATACGCCTCTCATCATCTACTTCGTGGAGACCCCTTCACATCGAGACTCTCCAAAGAGGCGGATATCGCCGCAGCGTTTTACATAAGCATCATAGGTGAGGTGAAAAGAAAAAAAAAAGCCAATCTTCTTTGGAAATGTTCTTCTATCTTCATCTGTTTACTGATAACAGCAGTCACGTTTTGAAAAGCCAGTGGAGCATTTAGACTGGATGATGAATGACTTTGGGGGCAGGTTGTTCAGTGACTCGTGCTTTGCATGGAATTCACTAATCTTCAGCCTTAGGTTTATAGCCTAGATTCTGTATTTTCCAAACTGTAAGCGCTTTTTGACTGGGATTGTGACATGTACTGTGTGATTTATATATTAAAGCCACTAGAGCTGTGGTCCCCAACCCCCGGGTTGAGGACCGGTACCGGTCCGTAGGTAAATTGTTGCCGGGACTCAGAGAAATTACGTTTCCATTTGGCCACATCTGTCTATTACTTCCACTTGATTCATCCCCCATCAACAAAAGAACTGACCAATAGAATGGCTAGGATTCCATTTTCAATAATGCAACTATATTTGATTAGGAAATATTTTCTCAGTGAAGACAACAATAA
>JAFBJS010005702.1:79768-104967 GCA_016785265.1 Paraplagusia blochii | reverse complement strand
TCTCCATCCTGACCCACATACTGCACCTTCCAGTGGGCTCACCACCTGCAGTATGGTGATGTGTAATTTGGGTGGCAGTGGTGGAGACTGCTGCTACTGCGACCAAGCAATAGAGAGGCAGATGTAGATGAATGAATGAATATATACGTAGAATATAGACCATTTTTATCAATCTTTTGTGTTCACTTCACTAGCGATCTTTTTCTTCTTTTCCTATCATATTGTCCCTTGTGTAGTTGTTGCCACAGTAAATGCACGTTTTTTTATCTCACTCTATCCTCTGTATCCTCCTCTTCTCCTTTGTCTTTGACCTACGGTAGTTCAATTTCCAACACTACCATGTAGGTTAACAACACTGTTGATGGTGGTTGTTAACGCAGGCCACCGGTCGATACAGTATGGAAATGGTTTTGCTGACTTGCATATTAGTTTTAGCTAAAGTTTTCAGACTGGATGCCCTTCCTGACACAACCTTCACCATGTATCCAGGTTTGGGAGCAGCTCTAAAAAAACACTGGCTTGTGCTCCCGAGTGGCTGGTTCAGATTTTAGTCCATGATAATAGAGGGGAATCACCTGATATAAAATAAATGATGAATTAGATTTTTTTACATATGGGTTCTAGTCTGTCTGATATTCCTAGGAATTGCCCTGCGTGGGTCATTTCCTTTTGTCTAAAAATGTCCAGAACTATCTTAACAAAATTCATTATGAAACATTTTGTTCCACTCTATTTGTTTTTCCATCCACAAATGCATTTTTTTTTGATTCCTCAGTTGTTGAGGTCAATATTGAAAAATATTCTCTACCTCCTGCAGGGCGCGTCCTCCAGCTTGGTGGTCAAGTTTGCAGACACAGACAAGGAGCGTACCATCAGACGTATGCAGCAGATGGTTGGACAGTTTGGCATCTTCAACCCAGCCATCGCTCTTCCCTTCAGCACATACAGCTCTTACGCACATGCGGTGAGTTGGAAAGGCAGTTGACGTAGTCACTAATAGGCAGTTGACGTAGTCACTAATACAGACGACGGGTAAAGGACGATTGTCCTTTACTGACGAAGAAAAAAGATAAATCCAAGCAAACATACTGTACATGGAATGAGAGACATACCTCTTTCACATGAACACATTGACCTATTCAATGAATGCTACAGATAGCAAATATCAATAGTTAAACAAAAAAAAACATTGATTAAATAAATTGACATCGTGCCACAATAAAAATAAAAGACAAAGTTATGACCAACATAGGTTTTCAATCTGAAATAACTAAAGCTTATATATAATAATATATAATCATAATATATATAATATACAATTATAAACACATTAGAAATTGTTTTTTATTTATATCAACAAAAAAAATAAATAAATGTGCAATAACATAGTGCATACTTCACTTATACGACAAATCCCACCAGTGTGCTACACATTTGATATGATCTTTACGGTCAAGTATGATTACATTTGAGCCAGATTTGTCCCCCAAGCCTGAAGTTGAGACGTATGAGCAAAAATATATATGTGCCCAAGTACTGATCTCTGAGGGACGCCACAGCAGCAGCTTTTAAAATTAATTATTCTGTCTGCACCAGAAAATGTTTAAAGCAGCCAACGCCTGGCGGAGAGAAAACCACCATGGCTGACTCCTGCTTCAAATGTATGCAATAATAGTGTTGAATGCATGAATATAATGCTGTTGACGTGCTATAAAGTATTATGTTTATTGATTTTTTTAATTTTGGCGCTGCTCACAGCTCTCAGAGCATTGTAAAAAAAGTATTCCCAAAACCTGATGTATTCTAATGGATTCTATATCTTATCATGTCAGACAGGCTGCTACACCTTCAGCCTGACTATACATATAAGCAGAGACATTTGCAGTAGTTAACTTCCACTCGCTCACCCTATCATCAGCTTCTTCTTTGCTTCTGATCCTGACCCACTCCCCTCCTTGTCCCTGAGGGCATAGCACCCTGTGCTCAGCAGACACCCTGCTCCTTGATGAGTTCACACAGCCAATGAAGGCCTCCTTGCCATAGGCTCCCTTGCTGTTCCATTGGAGTAATTATCTACCTTACCACCACATCCCAATGGGGCCATTAGCTGCTTTAGGGGCCATCGTTGATTGAAGAGTATTCCATGAAATACCTGACTGTCCACAAAGTTTCTTCTGTTCCACTGCAGTAGAACACACAAATGCATTTAAATGCACACTGCTGCTTAAATGAGGCCGGCCAACTTGATTTTAGGAAAAGGGTTTGAACACCATTGAGACAGCAGCCAAGGCCAGAGACGCAGCAGATTGCATAAAAAGCATTTGTTTATTTACAGAGAGAGATGGAGGTAGACAAATCCATTTCCTTACACCAGTTTAATGGGTGTAAAATATATAATTAGTGCAACTCTTAAATGCCAGGATTAATTGCTGATGTTAACAAGGTCTGTGGGTTTTTTTCCTCTTTCCTCATTTGCAGATCACAACCATGGGACACAGTGTACGATGTGTAATTTGACTGCCCCCCTGTGTTTGTGAGACCATCTCTGGTCCTCTAGTAAAACTCTGACCTTCATCCCCATTTATAGAAATGCAGCCCTTTCTCAGGACGTGTGGAGAAATGCAAATGTTAACGATGTCAGGGTGGGGGTTGGGTGGTCTGTGGGGAGCCGTCCTCAGGTGGGTCGGGCTCTCATACACAGTGTGGGCTCGTTCAGACACACATACTGTATGTGTACATAAGGAATCATATGACACACATTCAAGTTCTCGTCATTTCTCTCTTGCAATGTGACAAAGAGCAGGAGGAGGCTGGAGCGTGAAAAAGATAGAAAGACAGGTAGACAGGTAGACAGACGGATAGATTGATGGATGGGTGGGTAGATGGATGGATGGATGGATGGATAGATAGATAGATAGATAGATAGATAGATAGGTAGATAGGTAGATAGGTAAATAGGTAGATAGATAGGTAGGTAGGTAGGTAGATAGATAGATGGATACTGTAGATAGATGTATAAATAGATAGATAGATAGATAGATAGATAGATAGATAGATAGATAGATAGATAGATAGATAGATAGATTTCATGATCCAATTAAAACAAAATTATAGAGAAAGGTCTGATTAAAGAGTAAACTTTGTTGACAGTAATGGATATTTTTGTTCAGACAGCATAATGCACAATGATATGACATAAATAGAATCAAAATATATGCATACTACTGGTGCAATGCATGTGTACAGTTTCTGTACATACAGTGCACACATGCATGTTAAGTAGCATTTTTTCAGTAGTACAAAAGTAGATCTGATGCTTTCAATATGGTCACATGGAATAACGGCAGTGACCGAGAAAAAGGACCTACAAACTGCATTTTTGTCTCCACTTCATGGAGCAGGATGTGTTGGACGCAGTAGAATGCAAACTTAGAGAGTGTTAGTATATACTGCTTAAACCAGAGCGTACAGTAAATGGTATATTCAAAGAGCCACCTCTATCCTCTACAGCAGTGGATGGGATTATAGAGGAGAGCTGACAGCCAGTAAATTGGATTTTAAGAAAAGGAGGCGGCTATGAGCACAAATTGGAGGAGTACAACACTGACAACATGTGCCAAAAATGAGAAATGTGCCATTTTCACGATAGACTCAGACACTGGTGTGCTCTGACAGCACACAGCCTATTTGCAAAAAGGTGATTTTATAAAGCACACGCCACAGGGGAGAGATATATACAGAGACTGAAAGATAGGGCAGGGGAGTTTAAAGTTGGGGTGGAGTGATTATACTCCAGTCATTAAAATCAAGTCATAAAAACCAAGCCCATTTTAAAAATTGACAACATTCTTGCCTTTTAACTTAAAAGCTGCAACTATAAAATGGAAAATGTTTACCAGTCAAAGGAGTGGTAAGAACACTTGGTTTAGAGCAAGGGTGCCAAACATAGGGCTTGTTGGCCAAAAGTGGCCCGCTAGGGGTTTCAATCTGCCCAGTGAATAATAGGAAATATAAAAAAAAACTACACAAACACTTGATGTTTAAGGAACTGTACTGTATATAACACAGGTGGGCAAACATTTTGACTCACGGGCCACAATGGGTCCTAGAATTGATGAAATGGCGTGTAAAAGTTGTGAATTAAACCTAAAATGCTAAATTCCTGACGCCATCTATTGGGGAGCTGCACGCATTGCAGGGAAAAGGCAGAGGTAAAATGATAATACAAATAAATGATTTAATTTGGACAAGGCTGGCGGGCCGCATTCGGCCCCCGGGCCATAGTTTGCCCATGCCGGGTATATAATATACTTTTCGCATGACAACAAGGGGTAGAAGTGTGAATTTTAGTTTTTTTATAGACAATTATGTCAAGATTGTATTGTTGGGTCTATTTGACATGAGTTATTCCCTGTACTTGTTTTTTTCCCACAGTCCACCCTGATGGGATTAATTAGTTGGACCTTCTAATTCTGGGCTATTCAAATATCAATCCTTAAAGTCAACAAGACCTTTTTTTAAAGGTCCATTTCTTATTGTTGGTCAGGCCACAAGCCACAAAACTGTCTGATCAAAACATCATCAGTCACTCTGGGGCTCCAACGGCTTTCACAGTATTGAAGAGCACACTGCTTTGAAAGTGAAAAATTTTAGTCAGTCGATGGAGATGGTAGTTAATTAACTCAGGCTGATGACAACAAAAATAAAAGCACAGAAAGGGAATAAACCTAGCCCTAAATTGACCATAGGTATGAATTAGTGAGAGCTGAGAGCGAATAACAAATTATTATTAATGTTTTACCCCTAGAATGGATTAATTTAACAAACCCCAAATTTGTGCATTCTCTGAAAACCTAAGAAAACGTTATTCCACAACACCTGGTGGTGGAGGCTCTAGTTAACATGTATCTAGATACTCCACCTAACAAACAATCATTGTCCATAACCCAGTGGTTCAAATGTACATACAATGCTGTATTGCATGCAGCTAAGACAGAGGTGGTCCAATCTTTTGGACTTGCAGACCACAATTGGTTCCAGAATTGGACACTGGGCCGAGTCAAGATCACAAAGATGGAGCATTTGTTGAACTCGTATAAATGGCATGTGAATCCCACGTATAAAAACTAAAATGCTATCATCTGTTGGGGAAAAAGTTCTGGGAAAAGGCAAAGGGAAAAGGTTGGTGGGCCGCATTGAGAAGCTTGGCGGGCTGCATACGGCCCCCCGGCCTTAGTTTGCCCATGCCTGACCTAAGACCTACCTTTGCATTCTTCCTTTCCTTTCAAATTCAGCATAGCCAAGCTTGGATTTCACAACCAAATGGAGAAATTCTTTCGAGATAAACCCCTCTTGTGCATTTCCCATTTTGCGGATCTCTATCCGTGGGACTTTCTAAGATGTCCTGGCATGTTCAGACAATTCGGCGCTGGCTGATATTTCTGACCACATCGCCATATCAATCTATTTTGATCGTGTTGTTTCAGTGACAAAAGTCTTTCAGCTACACATTAAATTGCAATTTTTTGTCCCTTTTCAATCATTTTTTCTACTATTGTGTGGTCCTGTGATATTTGGAAATGAACTGAAACATTTAGCATTTGTCTCTCCTTTATGGTCCGGTCAGAAAACAAAGCTACCAGCTGAGTCAGAGCAGTTGGAGGTAACGGCACCTCCCGCCTCCATGAACAAAGCCGAAGGCTGCATGCAGTAGATCAGAGGGCTGTAAATGATTTGGTTCAAACCTTGTTTGAATGAATAACAAAAAAGGCACAGAAAACACCTCCCCCTGTTGGGGGGTCCCTGCAATCGAACCTAAACAGTTGGAGACTACTACATGATTTGTCTGCACAGTCAAATACTACAACCACATAATTATGTGTGTGATCTGGTGGTGTTGTCCTGTGATGGTGAAGACCAGCTCAGAACTGCACATTTGTGTCTATTTTTTACCTACACACACACACACACACACAGACAAATAACAAAGAACATCAGATATGAATAAGCGTCTCCGTCCTGCAATGAAGGTAAAAAATGAGGCCCTTGAGCTTCTGTCTTCAGTTGTTCAGCTCACCACGGTGACCTACTCTCTCTGACTCCCCGGCTGTCATATTTTATATACTCTCCCTTCCTTTTTTCTCCCATCTCTCTTTAAACCCTCACCCCCTCCTCTCTCTATCCCCTCACCCCTTACCTATACTACCCCTCCTGCCCCTGCCCTCCCTCCCTGGCGGGTCGTGCTATAAGGGGTCACATGTGACATTGCTGAGAGTCGGCGTGTCACAGAGCAGTGCTACAGAGATAATTGCCATGTGATAAAGAGGTGATTGCCTGCTGGCACCATGGGAGAGTAATGCCATCAGGTTGAAATAAAAAAGCAGATGCCTGACACTAAATGAACGCCACTGGAGTCTGAGCAACTTTCTCCACTGCCTTTCATCCCGACTGCATCTCCTTTGTCCCCAAGCTTTATGTCTCCTTTCCCTTCCACGTTTTTTGGGGAGGAGGCTCATGTCCTCGGACAATGAAAACCAACCCATACACATTTTGACCACAGGAGGCGTTTACTTTCTCTCAGGAATTGTTTGAAAATTTTGAATTGAAAAATCATAGGCATAAAGTGAGAGCTACACACACACACACATACACACACACACACACACACATATATATATATATATATATATATATATAATTTATTTGCCGTTTTTGCTGCATTTTCATTTGTAATGAAGTCATTATCCTTGATTTATCACGGACATGAACTGAGATGCTCTCGAGAGATGCTCAGATTGCGATTCTCTGGCTGATTCAGATTTCTTTTTTTTTTTGGCATTAGCTGCAGAGTACAATTTTTGCAGGTTCCAATTTCCTTCAGTCGACTGTTGACTATTCAAAAAATGAAGTGTTCTTCACGGCAAATTGTGATTCGCACAACGGGTGATTATGAAACATTTCCCAGAAAGTGCATTCACTCAGTCACAGGTTCTCTCTGTCCATTTCAGGAACGTTTTAAATGAAATGCTTGGTGTTAAATAAAATCCTGTGCAAGAAATTAAAACTTATAACAAATAAGTTTAGTTTGTCAGCATTGCCTGCGTATTATGGAGAATAATTTTAGAATTATTATAGAGAATATTGCAGGTTATAATATTTTTGCAGTGACTTTAAGAATCAAGAACATTGGCCGATATCTCTCCTTATTCAATTTCTGTATTGTTCATTGGTTAGTGTGATTTGGATCCATGTCAGTTGACTATGGTGGCTGTGCTCAGGCTGGTCTTTCTGCTGAAATTGTATCACAACTGATTTGTACCAAATGCCAAGTCTTACTTTTTTCCCCCTCTTAAGGAAGGCCAACTCCTTGTCATTGTGACACTGTGATCCACACCACTGCACACCACAAAATGTGACCTCAGTATTAAGCCATCACCAAAGTAAACAGTGGGCAGCTTTGAGCGCCCAGCAGGGAGTGCCAGGATCACAGCACTGCAGTTGTTACTTGGCGGATTCAAACCTGCAAGTCTGCAGATCCAAGTCTAGTTCCTTACCAACCAGCCACTGACCCGTCTTGAAATACATTATCCAATTATTAATTAGTGCATTAGATGTAGATAGTCAGCTCAATTGGCTGGATGTGTCAGCTGGTCAAGTTCGTCTGTCAAACTTAATGACGTATCTGTGAAGGTTAAAGAGTTCTGTTAGGAAACTGGACTTAAGATTTTCCTTACGAGACCTTTTTACTTTTTGTCACACCCAGAGTTTGGCTGCTGTGAGAGGGGAGACATAAAGGGAGTTGGATTTGGAGTAAAAGATGCAGAGGACAGGGTGAGACGGAACACGTTGAATTGCTGTGGCAACCCCTAAATAAGGCACAAGCCGAAAAGAAAAGAAGAAGACTCTAGCAGTTAGAACTGAAAAAAGCCTCTTGGACAAGAGGTGAAATGTCTTCTGAAGTTCTTTAACACGTCTCTTCAACCTCAATGACTTTGTGTTTGGTTCCCCATAGATAACATTACTGGGTCTGACCCACAGTCCAGCCCATTGAACCGTCCAGTGTAGCCCATGACTGCATACCCAGATTGTGAGAATCAAGCCCCAAATTTGTCTGTGTAGAAAAGGTCTGGCCCTCTAACAAATACAGTTGCTGACCTCCTGGTTCTGCCTCTCTGATTCACCAACACATGGATAAAATGTTGGCCTCCAGAAGCAGCAATGCACATTAACCAGCTGCTCAGTGCAGGTCAGGCCAAAAATAGGCATTGGCAAAACTCAGAATTGGTGCATTTTCAGTGGCTGCACCACCTACAAAAAGGCACATAGTTTGATGCAGTGTGATTTGGGTGGAAGTTATGGAGACTGCTGCCCCTGCGACCCAGTAACGGATAAGAGAATGAATATGGTGTCTCAAAAAGAACACACGCGTAAACACGGATCCGCATGCGTATTCTGAGAAGAGCACACAAACGACGCCTCACATGTCAAAATACGTTTGTGAATTCTTACAAATGTGAATTTGTGAATTGTGGTACGTGCATGCAAATCGTGCTTTTAATTTGTGAAACTACGCATCTTACACCGACCAGATTTGTGAGCGTAATGTTGCTACGTCACTCCGTCACCAGCCAATCAGAAGTTTCACTCGTTTGCAGCCAATCACAAGGCAGTGTCCCCACAAGGGTCAGTGTGTGACGTAACTAAACTGCGTCCACGAACCAAGTTTACGTCCTACAATAATGGCGAGCATTCAAGTGTAAGTATCATGTGATACCATGCTTACATACTTACACTCAAACGCTCGCCATTGGCGCTTGCAGACGCCATTTTTGTAGGATGTGAACTTGGTTCTTGGACGCAGTTTAGTGACGTCACAGATGGACCCTCGTGGGGACACTGCCGTGTGATTGGCGAAACGAGTGAAACTTCTGATTGGCTGGTGACGGAGTGACGTAGCAAAATTACGCTCACAAATCTGGTCTGGTAAGATGGGTCTCAAAAATACAAATTAGCCTGCGCGTAGTTTCACAAATTAAAAGCACGATTTGAGTGGTTTGATTGCTGACATAGACGTACAAACACTGGGTGGTTGTTGTTGTCTTTTACACCAGCCTGGTCCTGAGGTCCAGCCCTATTCATGTCCTAATAAGGCAGCAGTCTGAGGGTTGCCAAACGAGGGGAGCCTCTGTCCTCCTGACGTGTTTGTTTTCATGTCATCGCTCCTGTGTTATTTCTTGTGCGACTGACTGGTTAAAGACTCAATTTATCTTACATAAAAGGCGAGTACGTAGTCCCTATATGTCAGTTTGATAAAATTATGCAAATAGTAAAGAGGCAGTAACAGATAGTAATGCGGGTAATAGATGAGATGCCAGTGTTGGGCACAATGCAGCGGGACAGTTGCTTTCAGGTTACCTGTCAGGGGCACTGGGGGAAAATAATTGGCTTTTTCATTGCAGGGTCACCATGCAAATGCAAGCCAGAGTGGCATTCCATTACTTCACTGTCACACAGTATTGTCATTAGCATTAGTGCCCGTGGCAGAGGAGTTTGATTTCTGCGAACACCAGCCAGTCTCAGGCCGCAGCCTTCAGCGACTCTCCTGACATCCAGCAGCCGTCCAGGTCCAGATGTCTGATGGCCAGTTGTACGGCAGGAGAAAAGGCTATCGATTCTCCAAATAAACCCGTTGTTTCCCAAGATGCAGAAGCCACTGTACAATAATGGATTTTCTAGTGAATAAGGCATTCAGCATGTGGTTTACACTGGGTCAATTTGAGCTGAGTGCAGAAACTCAAACAGTCTCCCCGGCTCTGCACGCTTCTTGTGTGTAAGTGTGCGAGCACAGTCAGGAGCAGCGGTGCGTGTTGGCATGTCCCGTGCATTTGAATAACACGCTGTGGGCTGCATTTGATGGAAAACGGTTTCATGGCTCGCTTTTCAAAGGGAGAAATGCAGAGTGAATGAAAAGCCATTGATTCTATCCAATTATAGGGCTATCCAAGGGGTGAAAATAATGACGTTTCTCTGACTGCTGATATACTGTATTATTATTGGAAATCAGAGCTTCTTCTATGAGCTACATTTTTAATACCAATAAATATTTTCATAGCAAAGGTTCTGGATTAAATGACATGTTTAAGGCTCCAACCAGAGGACAGACTTACAGAACAATACATTGATTATTAATTAGTTATAATGTAGTATATAATAAATGTAGAATTTGTTAATATATATCAAATGGTTTAGAGACAGTAGGGATAGACAGAAGACAGGAGCTGGAGGTGGAGGAGTTAAAGATGCTGAGGTTCTCTTTAGGAGAGACAAGGATAGACAGGATCAGGAATGCGGTGATTAGAGGGACAACACAGACAGGAAGGGTTTGAAGAAAAAGCTAGAGAAGACAGAATGAGATGGTTTGGACATGTTCAGAGGAGGGACAGTGGATACATTGGTAGAAGAATGATCTTAGAGATGGAGCTACCAGGTAGGAGACAAAGAGGAGATTGGTGGATGCAGTGAGGGAGGATATGGAGGTAGTTGGAGTCAGAGTAGAAGATACAGGGGACATGGGGGAAAGTGTTGATTTGCTGTGACAAACCCTGAAAAGGGACAAGTCAAAATAAAAATAAAGAATTTTAAATAAAACAAATAAAAAAATTAGATTGGAATTGTTCATACTGTTAATATGTTAAATTATGTTAAATAAATGTATTTGTCATTTTTAAAACAATTCAGTTAAACCATGTCTTGAACACTTAGATATATTAATATCAGTAATATTTGAGATATATTACTATGGTCTCCCCGCCCCCCAATATAACGGGTTTGTTGAATTCTGATCAAATCGCTTCAACTGAATTGTAAAACAAATCAAATCCTAACCCTGGACAAATGTAGGCTACAAAGAAAAAAATACAAAAACATCAGGAGAAACAGAGCAGAATGTGGGACATCTGTGGCCTCTTTATAGCCAAACACAATTTGGGGAAATGTAACAATCGCAGAAAAAAAAAAACAAAACATAATGGTAGAAGGTTGGTTGAAGTTCATCCCCTGAGCACATTTCAGTGCCTTTGTTTGAATGAGGCCAACAGACAGATATTAAATCGCTCTTCCAGCTGGGAGGATGGACAAATCGTCCAACACAGGTTGACAAGTTTCTTTTTTCTGCCTTTTCTCCATTTCTGCTCTTCTCTTCGACTCTATTCTATGCACCCATTCCAACATCCCTATCATCCATCCATGTCTTTCCTTCACTTCCCTCTTCTCTCCTCCCTTCTACCAAACTCCCACCCAAAACTCCTTCCCTCCTTCATCCCACCCTCCCTGTCGCTCTTCTTTAGCTCATGCAGCAGCAGGCAGCCATCATGGCAGCGAGCCATGGAGGTTACCTCACGCCAAGTGTGGCATTTCCTGCTACGCAGATCCACCAGATGGGGGCGCTCAACATCAACAGCCTCCCACCCACCCCCATGACCCCGGTGTCGGGTGAGTTTCATCAAAGCCTGGGTGAGCACTCACTTTCATTTCCTCTGCGTCTCTGAGTGTTTGTACGTTGTCTGTGAAGTGGCTTTGTCTAGTTATAGGACACAGACGTATGTCTGTTGTCATCCTATGGTCCACACATTACTTGTATGTGTTTTGTAATTTTTTTGTGATTAATGCTTGATATAATTGGGATAGGGTTGTGGCAAGTTCATTCTTCTGACACAGAAACTGACATTAGTGGCAGAATTATCATGATTTATTTGCAAAAACAAAAGTCTCAAAATCCGAGTCTGGTAGATTCCTTCTCCCAGAATGTTCCTAGTCCCATGTATAGGATAAGAAGTGCTCGCCTACATTGGATGCTAGAAGCATGGCATTTAAAACAAGTAAGTACCGAGAGAGCAGGGGTTCCGAACCCCAGATCTAGTGCCGGTCTATAGTTCACTTGCTGCAGTGCCTCAGTGGAACAAAAATATAAAAGTACTTGAGTTTTACTACTTTACTTAATCCAAAGAGAATCTAGTATTGTCTATTTAACTCTTCAGTATTTCAAAATAATATGAAATCCAATTGCTAAAAACAAAGGAAAAATGTCTAAATTATATTTTATTTTGAAATTTTAACCTTCCTTAAACTATTAGTGCAGTACTTCTGTTCTACAGTAGAGGCCAGTAGTGGTCGACTGGAAACAAAATGGTTGGGATTGCCAACCTAGAGCGCCATCTTTGGCTGTGATATTGTAAAATTGGACACATTATTATATTATTATATAAAAAAAAATATGTGTGTATGTATGTATATATAATTAATATTTTTGTTTTATTATTATATGTATATATATATATTATATTTATATGTATATTTATATATGTTATATATAAATATATATGTATATAACCATGACATTCCTAAAATCTGGTGCTGAGTTACAACCCAGGGTTCAGAAGGTTCCGGACAGTAACCTCATATACGACACCAAGCTGGGTGGAGCCAGCCCACTGCTTTGGCATCATGTTCATTTTTTTTTTTTTTTTATAAAAGTATAACAGAATAAATTATTATCTTCATTTGCATATAAATGTTGTGTATAAAGTTATAATAAATTAGTGGACTCAGCCTCTAAGAAACATATTTGAACATATATTGTAGATGAAGCCTTTAATTTTCCTCATAGTGTTTGACCTTGTGCTTTGAACCAGCAGTGCATGATCTGCATGCATTTTGTTTTGTTTTCCATAACAAACACTTCTTATGCAGATCCATTACAGAGGAAGAAGAAAGACTTTGAAATATCTTCCCGCTGCCCTGGTATTTGCTTACTCAGCAGCCCTTCATTTTCTTTGAGACGGAGGAAACTTTGAGATTCTCCTCTCAACAAAAGCATGAGCCGAAATAAATATTACAGTATCCATGTCTTTGTTGTGGGCTCCCCGTCCACTTTGTCTACACTGCAGTATTGAGTTTTTAGGGTGATGACTTTGGTAACTTTAGACCATTCAGCGAAAGAGAGACACAGAGAGAAAAGAGAGAGAGAGACCATGTTAATGTTACCAGGTTTAAGGTTGTTTTTGTCCTAACTATCAAAAGTAATGCAGTAAAGCAGAAACAAAAGAAGGAAGTAAAGACGGAAAAAAAGGACAGTAGGGAGTAAATAAAGGACAGAAGGATGGAAGGATAAAAAGACAGAAAAAAAGAAGGACAAAAGGATGGAAGGAATAAGGAATGGAAGGAAGAATGGAAGCAGGGCAGAAGGAAGGAACAAAGGAAGGAACAAGGAACGAAGTAACGAAGGAAGAAAAGAAAGGAAGGAAGGAAAAGAGAATGGATTGAAGGAAGAACAGAAGGAAGTGAAACAGAAAGGAAGGAAGGAAAGATTGAAGGGCAGAAGGAAGGAAAACAGGAAGGGTGTGAATGGAAGAAAAAATGGAAGGATAAAAGTGACTAAAAGAAAATAGGGCTTGAAAGAGACAGGGTGTAAGGAAGGAAAGATGGACAAAATGAAGGAAGATAGAAAAAAAGAAAGAAGGGTTTAAAGGAGAGAAGAAAGCAAGAACAGCAAAGGAAAGCAAGGTTTGAAGGATGGAAATGGTAAAAGGAAAAAAGGAAGGAAAGAAAGACCTAATGGGAAGAATTGAAAAAAGAAGAAATGAAAGAAAGGATGGAATAAAGGGAGGAAGATAGGTAGGAATAAAAGAAACAAACAAAAGAGGAAATAAACATACAAATAGACAAAGACAGCAATTTCACATCAAACCTGTAACAGTTTCAAAGAATCATGTCCCCAAAAGTGAAAATGTCAGATCAGAACATCTGTCAACTTTCATTCTTTACAGTTTATAATTTTCATATCTGGCCCCTGTATCTACAGAGGAGCTCCATTTGTCACATATTCACAACGATGGTTTCAGCACCGAGTGTGCACTTCTGGGTGGGTGTTATCAATCAGACAGTGATTAAAAGCAGAGCGCTGTCTTGCTGAGATGCTCTTATTTTGATGGGTAAAGCCCCAGTGGCAAGGCAGTGCTCTGTATGCATACCTGTGTTTTACTGCACAATAGCTGATGAAAGACAGTGTAACTGTATTGCAAGGAACTCGTGCAAGAATGTGTGTGTGTGTGTGTGTGTCTGCATTGACTGTCAGCGAGTTTATTTGGTCCGAGGCCGGTCTTTCCTCCGGTCCTGTTTCACTGTTGGAGCTCCGTGTGTGTAGGAGTGTGTGTGGGCGTGAAGAAGGAGAAGAGATGACAACAGTGAATACTGGGGAAAATTTTATATTTCCTTCTATATGCAACGTAACACATCATAATGCACATTTGGGAAGAATGAAACCAGGTTTATACTAGAAGTTTTGTGTAAAGATTTTTTTTCTACTTTAGGGACCAAAATATCAGTGTCTGTGAATCTGAAATGTGTGAGAAATGGTGCAATTTATCATACGTACCTTTTGCCATGATCATTTTTTTATCATGAAATGTTACATTTAATTCATCCTTGAGAAGCAAACATGGTGGAATTTCAAGGACCGTCAGAAATATGAATATTGGATTTTTTTTTCTTTTCTTTATTCGCTGATTTGTCTGTTGCTGCTGGCAGCTGCGGGAACCATAGTCTGGTGTATACAGCTTCCCACTTGTGGTTGTGATTTATCTAGAGTCCATTGAACGAATACATAACATTACAAGCCAGTCTGTCTGTACAAGTGGGCCAAGAGACTGACACTACTAAGAGACTGTAGGACGTCTGCCACGCTGAGCGGAATAATACACTGTAATTTCAAGAATCTGTTTTTAGAATGTCAGAGCACAGACTTCCTCCGCCGCCACGCCGAGAATCTCATTTGACAAATTAGAGCATAAAAAAAAAAAAAAATCAAAGGCAAAATATTTGACTTTGGATTTTCACTGAAACAGAATCGTCGTAAAGCAGCATAAAAAAGGTCAAGTCCGCACGACGGCGCAATCGCTGTGTGCCTCGGCACGCGGTATCAGCGCGCACCTGCAACGCCGGGTGACAAACGGCTGTTAACCTCTAATGATCTCTGGATGAATGTGCAACTTTGATTTATTATTCATATCATCGGCGTAACCACTGCGACGTCGCGTCCTCTTGTTTGTGACAACAAGGCGAGTCGCTGAGGCTCATAGGTTAAGGGTGTTACTCTGACACAACCAGACATCCATTTAATCAACAGATGCAAAACATTTAAGCTTGATGGGCCATAAGCCGTTTGCCAGATGGTTCAGCTGATTAGAGAATGTATTCTTACAATGACGCACGATGATGCTTTTTTGATAACAGTGTTCACCAGGTGCCGCTCTTCGGGCTCCGCTGTAGGAAGAAGTGGAGCGAGTATTGCAGCAGAAAGAGTCAGATCTCATTTATGGGACAGGATGAAAAAAATGCCAGGTTGCCACTGAAGTGCTGTGCAATGTCCCAAGTGGTGGCCTAGTGGTTACGACTATAGGCTCGAAATCCACCAGCTGCCAGGTTTCCACTGAGGCTCTGTTCTGACCCACAAAATTGATGCAGTGTGATTTGGGTGGCAGTCGTGGAGACTGCTGTCCCTGCGGACATGAAGATGAATGAATGACTGAATCTTCCTGAAGTGACAAAATGGTTTTGGGGCAGTTGGTGGCCTGACGGTTAAGGAAGCGGACCTGTGTCCGCAAGGCCCCTGGTTCGAATCCCCCTACCGCCAAGTTACCACTGAGGTCCACTGAGCATGGCACCGTCCCCACTCACAGCTCCCTGGGCGCTCAAAGCTACGCACTGTTCACTATGGTGATGGGTTAAATACAGAGGTGACATTTCGTTGTGTGCAGTGGTGTGAATCACAATGACAAGGAGTTTGCTTTCCTAATGGTTTGAGGGCCAGCAGGTTCTGAAAATACCTGTGTACTATAATAAAAGGTCTAACCTCTGGCTTGCAGATTTTCTTTTTTTTTTTTCAAATGTAGATTGTTGTATGATTTTTCTGTCCCCAAATGTCATTTACCATTTATAAATTCTAAATAATACTTAATGTACTACTTAATGTTCAGTCATTCATTCATTTACCTCCTTCTCCATTACCAGGTCTCAAGGGCAGCAGTCTCCATGCCTGCCACCCAAATCACACTGCTCCATACTGTTAGGCTTCCTGTGGGTGGTGAGTCCACAGGAAGTTGGTTTGCTTCCTTAATCACTCATTGTCATCTATATATTTCTTAATGTTAATATTCTTAAAATAAAAAATATATTTACAATGATAAAGAATATAATATTACTCATACATATTACTTATAACTTGTAACATATTACTTATCTATATTATATTTTGATTAAAATTAGAATGTACCAAGTTTTTGTCATCACATTTTTTGGAAATCATGTGTTACTTTTAAAAAATATTTTGTCATTTTACATTTATTTCTAGACCTAGTCCCAAACTACATACTGTAACTTCCAGTGGTCTCAATGGTATGGTGCAGTGTGATTTGGGTTGCAGACGTGGAGACTGTTGCTTCCTGAGACCAACAGATGAAGATGAAGAGATGGCACAATTTAAACCCTCATATTTCTTCTTTTTGTCACAGCCAGTGACTTCACTTTCTGTGTTCTGACTTATTATCCACCATTTCAGAATCACACAGATCAGGGTGACAGGACACTGGAGAGATCACTTCAGAGAGCAGTCTTTATATGGATATGGATATATACTAATACATAATTAGCATAATAAATACTTGTGTGATTTCTTTCTGGAGGCAAACCACACAAATCAATCTCGTCCCGAGAGGCAATAAGGATATAATTGCAATAACCCATGCGCAACATAAATATATGTGACACAACAATCTGCATACTCATACATGCAGATTATATGTCAATATGTCAGTGCTTTTTTTTTTTTTCAGTTACGTGAAATTATAGTTAAATGGTTGCTTTATAGGAACGCTGTACGGGGATTATTCAGCCTTGTCAAGGACCCATGTCTTTATTACAGGCCAATATATTGACAGCTATATGTCGTATGATGTGCTGGCATTGTAAACAGGTTATGAAAGTAGTTTTCCAAAATAGAAGAACTATTGTCTGTGTATTGATGTATTAAATGAAAATGTTCTGGTTCAGGTTTGTTCTCTGTAAATGGAAAAATCTGTAGTGACACTGAGGATAAACATGATGGCTAGTCTTCATAAAAGTCTTTCTCATATAATCATGGTCAACCAGCGCTTGTTTCAGTCGTTCGGTTGAAAGCATTTCCCAGTTTTGCCTCAATAGACTTTTTTTTTTCGTTTTATTACAGGCATGATTTTCATGCCCTGCCCCTGCTGTGACAATTCCACCATTACAACCTCTGTGGCAACAGTGTGTCACCAGTGTCATGTGTCCACGTCGTGTCCAACCGCTGACCCTGAAACTTATGTAATTGCATGTAAGGGTTGCACACAAGCACCTTGCAGCACCTCCGTGACTCCTGCTACGCCGACTCCTGTAACTGCTTCACTTACGTGGACGCGCACCCCCACGGCATCGCTAAGCCTCGGAAAATGAATTTGCCTGATGATGGAGAGGGTGCATTATCTGGCGGTACAGTAGAGTGCGTGTGGCCCGAGCAGACTGGCTGTCTCTCGTCCTCAGAATAGGAGCGGCAGTCTCCAGGGTCCTGGTAGGAGAATGGGCTGAAGCTGCAGTCTAATTCATCACAGCTCCGCAGGAAACAAGCAATCGTGGGGAGGCTAAAAAAATAAAATAAAGGAAGGAAAGGAAAGGGGGGAAAAGGAAACCAGTTTAAAAGACACAACAGTTCTCACTGAACTTAAGCAATTCCCCTGGTCATCGCAGCAGTTGGCCTGACAGTCAGTCTCCTTGTCACTGAAATGCTGAGGCAGGAAGAGGAAGAAGGAGAGGAAGAAGTGAGGAAAAGACAAAAGCATGGAAATATAGAACGTATCACCAAACGCTGGGTGGGTCCGTTACGTGATGCGCGGCATATTTACTGTTGCATTAGCTCAAATGTGAATGCAGTTATGCTTGGACCAGGTGCGATTATTTACCTTCTCTGGACCGTTTCTCACAAGGGGGCTTCGTTGCCGACACACCAGATTGCAGGGATGTGGCGTGCTGGAGGGTTTCTGTGACAACCTGGGCTTTTTGTCCAATGAGGATGAGGGCTTCCAGATTGAGAGGTGGTCCTCGGGGGAGCTGTACTTCAACAAGCTTGGATGCTTTGCCACGAAGCAGCCGTTTTAGAGAGACCATCACACAGTGAGACTCTGCTCAGAATGGGTACTTGGACGATTGCAGCGTAATTGGAAACACTTTGTAAAGGAGGGTACTCTTAAAATGCATTCGGCAAGGGAGGACAGAGAGCATCCCATTTCGATTCCTCTCATGAACCCTTCCGTAAATGCCTTTCAGGCGTGTATCATACGTGTTATGACCCAACCATTAGTCAAACTGCCAACTGTTGTTATTTTATTTCTTTCGCTTTTTTCTCCCCCATCACGAACGAGAGCGAGGAGCGATCTTTGTGTTTTTGCTACCTGCTCATTGGAGCACATCTCCATCTGTAATCCCTTCTCTCTTTTCCCTCCCTCCCTGAAGTTGCATAGTGGTTTCATCATCTTGAGCAGTGGGAGCCAGCAGGGTATCGTACAAACACTACAGAAAGGCTCATTTTTCACAGGTTGACTTCCCAGCTATCTTCCAGGATGTGTCACGCAAATATGTGACAGACTCACATCACACCAGTGTCCTTGCATTAGAGAGAAGATGTGATGTAGCTTCAGGTCACGGGCTCGCTGCCTGTTTTTTTTTTTCACAACACTTGCAAGTGTGTGTGAATGTATCTCTTCCTTGCACACAGTTTTGTGTACACTTACATGTCTAACTGAAGTATTACTATCGTGATCAGATATCCACATGGAGCCCTTCTGACAACAGAAATATTGATTTTTTATTTTTTTTTTCCCAGCAGGCCTCAGTTCGCCACCAGCCAACATCACCACCTCCGCCGTGCCCAGCATCGTCACGCCGATCGTCAACGGATTCACCGGCATCCCTCATCAGCCCAATGGACATCCAGCTGTGGAGACAGTGTACACTAACGGCCTGCCGCCCTACTCCACCCAGAGCCCCACGGCTGCAGACACCCTGCAGCAAGCCTTCACCGGAGTACAGCAATACACAGGTGACAACCAGGAAGGATCTTTTTAGTTGATTACATCCCTGGCACCATCATTACAGGGGAACAAGTGTGCAGGCAAGGATGTGTGTATTCAGATAATGCGGGACACTGCCTTAGAACATAACATCAGAGAGATTTTCATTACTTGTTACACTTGTGTGATCAACCTTGGGAGTACAGTGGTGGATCCATTTCTACTTTTTCAACAACATAGCTTTATTTTATTTCCTTTAGTCTAATGAGTCTCTCGCTTTCTATCTCTTTACTCCCCCATCGTCTTCTTTGCAGCAATCTACCCAGCCACCACGCTGACACCCATTGGCCAGACCCTGCCACAACCATCCCAGGTCATCCAGCAGCAGCAGCAGAGAGAAGGTGAGGGTGAGAGAACATTATTATTTTAATACTGCTTCATATACTGATCGTTGGGAAGGATAGATCACTCAGATAGATAGATAGATAGATAGATAGATAGATAGATACAGGTGGATGGGTAGATAGATAGACAGACAGACAGATAGATATAGATATAGATATAGATATAGATATAGATATAGATATAGATATAGATATAGATATGGATATAGATATAGATAGATAGATAGATATAGATAGATAGATAGATAGATAGAGATAGATATAGATAGATAGATATAGATAGATAGATATAGATAGATATAGATAGATATAGATAGATATAGATAGATATAGATATAGATATAGATATAGATAGATACATAGATAGCACGCCTGCCTGGGAAGCAGACTTAAGGATTGAATTCCCAGATGACCAAGCTAATGTTAATCTTCGTCTCTAAGTCGTTTTGGATAAAAGTGTCTGGTAAATGCATTAATGTAAATATACCCATTTATAGGATTAAAATGTAAATATATTATATGGAGGTGCAATGCATGTATGTTAAAAATGGGCTCATAGTTTTAATCAGTACCAAAAGAGATGTTGAATATGTAAATGATGGTGTTTTAGTGTAGTATTAGTAGTAGTTTCATTCATAAATAGATCACTTTGGTTTGGTCAATGAACAGTAGCTCCACAGTCATAAAAGTGTTGGCAGCTCTGGTCTATGTTATATCTATAATAAAAGGTGGGTCTTATGGGAATTTAATATTTAAAGCAAATTCCATAGATATAAAGAAGAACCAGAGACTTGGACTCTAATGACATTGAAGTAAGCTGCAATGCAGACTGCAGACTCACTGATGGTGAATGTATTTTGTTTGTAGAAAAATTGTGTTTAATTTAAGAAGCCAAAAATTAAAGTACCAACGTCCTTTATCCCTAATAAAGTCACAGACTTCTTGAAATATACAGCGTGAGAAGCTGAACAAGTTTTTATTCTACTTGACCGTTTCCCTCAATGAACCCTTTCTTCCTCTTTCTCTCTGTCTCCAGGTCCAGAGGGTTGTAACCTGTTCATCTACCACCTGCCACAGGAGTTTGGAGACAATGAACTCATGCAGATGTTTTTGCCCTTTGGCACAGTTATCTCCTCCAAAGTCTTCATGGACCGGGCAACTAACCAGAGCAAGTGCTTCGGTGTGTTACTCTCTGCCTTCTCACTGACTTCTACCCTACTTTTGTACTCATTCTTGTCCAAGAAAAAAATGAATCTCAACATCATAGGGCAGTGGTAGCCTAGTGGATAAGGGAGGGGGGTTAGGCCCACAAGGCTTCAGGTTTGAATCCACCAGCTGCCAGTTTGCCACTGAGATGCTCCGAACATAACATCCACAGGAAGGCTCATAAAATTGTGCAATGGGATTAAGGTGGTGCAAGCAACTCGGCAACGGACAAGCAGATGTAGATGAATGAATGAATGAATTTCACAATTTTCTCCAGAATCATTATTCCTGGAGTTGGAGTGGATTTGTAGGTGCAGTTCTCCAGTGCAGTTCATGAGATGTCAAAGAGTCATCCGTCAATCCTCTGCTTCCTAATCCTGATCAGGGTCATAGACTGTAGAAAAACCAGTCCGATAAGACTCAGGAAAATGCAGGATATTTGAAATTCAGGCAGATGTTATGCAAAAGTCAAGTTCTTAGCTTCTCATCCCTGCCTGTTCTGTGTGTGTGTGTGTTCGCAGGGGTGTGTGTGTCAATATGAATTTAAAAAACGCCGTATAGGCGTGGCTCCGTGTGCCCTGACGGGCTGACCTGAATTAGCATCTTGATGACAGTCGTGTTTTGGACTCAGCACCAAGGAAAATGTGCTGAGTACATGGTAGCCTCCGTAGCCATGATGCAGTCGATCACGGCCCATGTCCTTGTTTCAGTGTGGCAGCTGTGTGACCTGGAAACCTGGAGTTGCTGTGTCAGCATCAACATCATAGTCCTGTTGCCCCAATATCTGTCAATACCCCCCACCCCCGCCCCTGCCTGCCTGCTGAGGCTGATATTCACACCATGCTGCTCCCGTCCCATTTAGCTCAGATGTCTACAAACACTAAGAACCTCCGGGGCTTACGGAAAGTTTGTGCAGGCAGGGATGTTGGGGGCCGGGGGGAGGCAAAGGACAATTATGGATCAGCATTTGTTTTCTCTTTAGGGAGCCATAGAACCCTGGGCAAAATTGATCGTCGGTCCTGACTCCCAGGGGGGGCTTTATAACATATAAATTCATGAAAGAAGAGCCATTTGCAGTATTGACATATACACTATGCATTTACAACATAATGTCAGGCCTGGGGAAGGAGAGAAGGCTGCAGTGTAAATAATCTAGAAAAGAGACAGAAGGGATAAAGTTGGATTGATAGTTGGGTGAGAAACATAGAATCTGACAAAGTATGCAGCTCAGTTGTCTGACTTTTTCATCTTCTTGTTTTCACATCTTAATCTCATTTTTACTTTCCAGTTTCTATTGTCAGCGTGCGGCGGTAGGTAACTGTGGCACAGTGTTTCCCTGCCGTTACAGTTTGCTTAGACTGTTCCTCAGAGTGGCTCTTGGCTTTACAGCAGGCAGTGGAAACATTTTTATCCGGCCCACTAAACTTGTCCAAATTATGTTCCTAATTTATTCTAAGCCAAATAAAAGTGTGTGAACATTACGATTTCCAAAAAAAAAGTGAATAACAAGAGAGTTTGAATTGTGTGTTTAATCTTGCATTATATCTCTTATGGTCATGAGGAGAACGAGTTACTTTATGCCCATGGCAAAAAAAAAAAGGATTTTGCAAAAGGTTCTTTTCATTAACTGTGGCACAGTGTTTCCCTGCCGTTACAGTTTGCTTAGACTGTTCCTCAGAGTGGCTCTTGGCTTTACAGCAGGCAGTGGAAACATTTTTATCCGGCCCACTAAACTTGTCCAAATTATGTTCCTAATTTATTCTAAGCCAAATAAAAGTGTGTGAACATTACGATTTCCAAAAAAAAGTGAATAACAAGAGAGTTTGAATTGTGTGTTTAATCTTGCATTATATCTCTTATGGTCATGAGGAGAACGAGTTACTTTATGCCCATGGCAAAAAAAAAAGGATTTTGCAAAAGGTTCTTTTCATTCTTTATGTTGAGACATTTAAGGCAAAACTAGCTTCTCCAGAGCTTAATACAATTTTGCTTCAGAAACAGTTGCACGGTTTAGACACATGATTGAACTAAACCAATCGAGGAGCTGATTGGTTAAGACAGTCCAGCAATGTTGCTACCTCCATGGTACAGAGGAATTCCCCCCTTTTACTGTGAATGGATTCTACACTGTGCTATACATATGCTGTAATTTAGTCAAAAGGGAATTATAATATAAAGGAACATTTGTAACAAAAACTATAGTCTGCAGTTCCCACACAGTAACTCTTGGTCGGTTGGGGATTCACTTTTTTTTTTATTTTACCTTAACGATATTCATTCATCTTCTTCCTCTTTTTATCTTCAGCAGTCTCCACTGCTGACACCCAAATCACACTGCACCATAGTGTGAGCCTTCCTCTGGGTGGTCAGCCCACTGGAAGTTGGGACGGTGCTAGATCAGACCACCTCAGTGTCAACCTGGTGGCAGCTGATGGATTAGAACCTGAAGTCCACTTCATTAAACCACTAGGCCACACTGTTGCCAACCTTAAGACTACATTTCTGCGTTTTCCTTGACATTTCTTCAATAGATGGTGCAAAAACAGCAAAAAGAAAAGCCTTTTTGCATGTCTTTTAAAAGCCATTCATCATAGTTAACACACTCATCTTCCTGCTCCTAATACAAACTCCAGGTAAAATCTTAGAAAGTTTGTCCCCGCCTGTCTTAGACCATCACACAAAGTTGGAGATGAATAGGTCAGCCATGTTTCACCCCAGGTGGCACTGCCCTCATTTTCTTTGTTTATTTTTTATTTTTACATGGATCATTGACTGTATCTAATGACGGCTCAAACACAGGGGAGCGTATCAGACTGGGACTCACTCCATTACAGTTTGCGGTCACTGGATTCTTTGGGCTTTGTTAAAACACATGATGGAAACAGGATGCTCAGTGTTGGTTTGAGGAGCAGTATATTTTGGGGGCGAATGCTTTTGAGTCTGGACTTGTCTCTTGGTAATGAACTGTGTTCACTGCTGTTTTGCTTGAACTACTTTGCACATTGACATGTCCTTATTCATCCTTTTATTTGGGGCTTTCTATGAAATTTTAAAAAGCCTCGCTCTCTCATGGACATTGTTAAATTTCAAAAATATTAAATATTTAACGGGATGACCTTGCTTCTATAATGAATATGGTGGAATACATTTTGTTTTACTCGGATCTGAACTTGTTCCGTGAGCCAGAAGAACTAGGGATTAGGTTTGTCATTATACTGTGCTCTGGCCTGGATTTCAACATCAGCATTAATGTAGTTTTAGACTTTTGTTACTTTGAAAAATCTTCTGTTCTCAACGCTGTGCGTCACCACACAGGATCAGACACAGATGGTACTTAAATAGATATAGACAATAGTGAAAAAAAATGATTTTATTGTTTGAGTTTTACCTTTTTTATGAGATGCAACTAACCAGGTGTAATGGAATTATAACACAATAACGTGTACAATTGTACGGCCAAAAAAAATCTCAACATTCAGGCTCCAAATATATATTTTTTTACAAAACCTAGTCTTGATAGAGCAGAGAAGACTCACTGAACGTCAGCGCCAATGCGCTGCTTGACTCAACAGCACCATCTACCTTCAACCTGGGGTAATGGAAGTCGTGATGATTAAGCATATATTTGTCCGTGTATCACCTGCTTATATTTATTTATTCCTTTTACCGTTAATGTCGACTGTGATAATAACCTTACTCATAGGTAATGAATTGATGTTTTCCCTCAGGCTTTGTGAGCTTCGACAACCCTGCGAGTGCACAGGCAGCTATTCAAGCCATGAATGGCTTTCAGATTGGGATGAAGAGGTTGAAAGTGCAGCTAAAGAGACCGAAGGATGCCAGTCGTCCTTACTGACACAGCCTACCTTCAGTATTTATCCAAGCCGCACAGGTGAGTGTCAAAGCCTGCATGTTATGATATATTTCTGTATATATATATATTTTTGTCCATGAGGCTGAATATAAACTAAAGTAAAACTCCATGATACTTTATTATTGCTTTGATGTTAATTTAGTTGTTTAAGCTCAGTTCTACTTCTACTTTCGGCTCCTTCCCTTTTTCAGGGGTTGGCCACGTCAATGTTTTCTATCTGACCCCGTCCTCTGTATCTTCTTCCCTAACTCCAACTACCTCCATGTCTTCCCTCACTGCATCCATCAACCTCCTCTTTGTCTCCTTCCTGGTAGCTCCATCTCCAGGATCATTCTCCTCCCAATATAACCACTGTCCCTCCTCTGAACATGTCCAAACCATCTCAATCTGGCTTCTCTAGCTTTTTCTCCAAACCTTCCTGTCTGTGTTGTCCCTCTAATCACCTAATTCCTGATCCTGTCCATCCTTGTCTCTCCTAAAGAGAACCTCGGCATCTTTAACTCCTCCTGCTCCAGCTCTGTCTCCTGTCTTCTGTCTATTCCTAGTGTCTCTAATCCATCCATCATGGCTGGTCTCACA
>JAFBJS010005702.1:67984-79639 GCA_016785265.1 Paraplagusia blochii | reverse complement strand
CACTGTCCCTCCTCTGAACATGTCCAAACCATCTCAATCTGTCTCCTCTAGCTTTTTCTCCAAACCTTCCTGTCTGTGTTGTCCCTCTAATCACCTAATTCCTGATCCTGTCCATCCTAGTCACCCCCAAAGAAAATCTCAGCATCTTCAATTCCTCTGCCTCCAGCACTGTCTCTTCTCTTCTACCTATTCCTAGTGTCTCTAATCCATACATCATGGCTGGTCTCACCACTGTCCTGTAAACCTTTCCCTTCACCTTAGCTGACTCTCTTCTATCACAGATCACTCCTGACTCTTTTCTCCAGTTGTCCCATCCTGTCTGTCCTCTATTCTTCTCCTCTCTTCCACAGTCTCCACTGCTCTGATCAACTGGTCCTCAGTATCTAAACTCCTCCACCTTCTCCACCTCTGCTCCCTGTAACCTCACCATTCCACTGTTCTCTCCTTCATTCACACACATACTCTGTCTTGCTACGACTGACCTTCATTCCTCTTCTCTCTTGTCCAAACCTCCACCTCTCTACAATCTCTTCTATTTGTTGTCTGCTCTCACAGCACATGACAATGTCATCAGCAGACATCATCCTCCATGGACACTCCTGTCTGCTCTCATCTGTCAATCTGTCAGTTGTTTTTTAGTTTGATTACCAGAAGGATTTTTAAATTTTGAATGAATATATTTGCAGATATCAGTATTTCTCAAACCAATGGTTAATTAAAACCTGTACACGGTGGTTTCATCTCTATCTTTAATCATAGGTGATGGCATTTGTTCCTTCTCCTGATGATGAGCTTCAATTTTTAATATGAAATATATTTGAACTTCATTACCCCTGGTTATGCTCTTCAAGGCTGTGCATTTGTACGAATGAAGCGAGAAGTTGCCCTTTTACTCACACTTAGAAAAGTAGGATCAGCTGGGATAAAATAAAATAGGATATAAAACAGGAACTGATGCCTTAATGGTTCACAAACGTATACATTTTTACGATTAAATAATCTGAAGTACAATTGTTGACTGACATGGCTACTTAAGTCTCAGATGAGCCTATTAATCAATCAACCAATCAATCAATCAATCAATCAATAGTGTGTCACTTCTGTGCTAGATAATGAAGGCCGTTCTTTTTGTATAAATATTTCTCTTCGAACAAAACACTGAGCAAAGACTTTAGAAGAAAGTTTCTTTTAATAAAAAGTTCATTTTCAAAATATTTGGGTTTTTAGAGTGTCCTGAAGGCATTGACTGCAATAATTAACAAAATAAACTAAAATGCTTTATTAAAACAACGTTGGCCTTTTAAAAAATCTAACAACCGAACAACAGTTTCGATTTACGTTGCATATTTAGAAAGTTTTCTGAAAATGCATGTTGTTTAATAAAGCGTTAATAAATTGATACTTGAATAAAGAAAAACTTTATTCAAGTATCAAACAGGCTTTTTAATTTAACTAAGCATTTATGTTATCAGTGAAACAGTATTGTTTCTTTTACAGTATGTTTTTATTGGTTAGGTACAAATGAATGTCACCTTCTGTCTTGTACGTTTGTGTGTTTAGATCCTAAAATAAAATGAAATATGATCATATATACTGAAATATATATATAAATCTTATAGTAAGTGTGTCAAACTCAAGGCCCAGGGGCCAAATCTGGCCCCTCAAGTCATTTTGTAAGGCCCACAGGAGCTAACAGAGCATTTTATATTGTCTATGGACCAGAGTTACTTAATGTACTAAATTACGTTTTGTTTTTTTTGTTTTTTTTATCCCACGCAGCATAAACAATATTTGTTAAAAGAATAAGTAATATTTGTTAAAAGAATAAGTAATAATATACCTGCAGTACCAAGTAATAATATACCTGCAGTACCATGTACTAATGCGTGGAGTAATCACGTCAATACAGTCTTCCATCTTCAACTGGATACATCTGTGGCTGCATTGTTGATGTGGCCCCCCGGTGGTAGAAATGAGTTTGACACCTTTGCTATAGGAGGTGTATTTAATAATGAGCAAAGATCTGTCATTATGGTGATTGATGAAGACTGGTGGGAGTGTGTTAGCTCACTCCAGATCATCCCACTGATATAATGGACCCAAGGTATAAAGACACTGATCTTTGAAGTGACAGCCTAATGAGCAGTCAGACCTGAAATTGCCTTTCCCTTCTATCTTTCAGGTTTTAGAGGACAAGTGAGGATGTCTCGATGGAGTTAAACTTTTTTTCTTTGAAAGCAACATATGTTTAAAAAAAAAAAAAAATCCACGCATAAGGAATTTCTGAAAACATATCAGCGTTTGCTTATGAAGATATACAGTAGATTATGGAACAAGGAAGAAGATGTGAGCGAAGAGGAGGAGGAAGAAGCGCATCGACGGGGGACTGATCAGTAACAGATGGCCCAGTTCAAGAAAGACAAAAAGAAAAAAAGAAAAAAAAAAGAAGACAAGTGAAGAAGAAGAACTTTTTTTCCTGTTGAGACTTAAATTGTTATTTAAGCGACAAACTAATGAATTAAAAAAGCAGCAACAACAAATAGATTTCTATATACATATTATATACACGTATATATACGAGGACAAAGGCGCTTGTGGCTTTTACTGTACTGGACAAATGAGGGTAAAAACTTGAAGATCAAGGAAAACAGTGGGAAATAGAAGCTCCACTGACAGACTTACTTTCTCTTTCCCTCTTTCTCTTATTCTCTCACCATTTCTCAGCAATTGCAGAACTATGACTCTTGGAGGTCACTGAGGTTTCCATTAGCAACAGTAGAACTGCAAGTGTTTCACCCCTAAGGGACCAAAGGACCAAACATTTTTATTGCTCAGAACAGTGATATATGATATTAATGATACTAATACTACAAACTACTACTAATGATATTTAAAAAAAGAAAAAAAAAAAACATTAACTTGAGAAGAAATTCTAGCTTCAGGTTGAAAAACAAAGGAACTTGGGCTTGGATTATTTTCTTTTTACATGTATAGCTACTGAGTTTGAGGATATTAAACAAAGACAGAAAAATATATGAAAAAAAAAAACAAAAGTTATTCTATTTTAAGTGGTTTAGAATACAGTATGTGGGTTAGAAGTTGTCGCGGCATGTTCAGATGTGTTTCTTTTACCGCTCATTGCTTCATCTGCATCACAGTATTTCATCTGGGAGGTCTGTGCTGTTGATGGTTCCGTGTCAGACGAGAGAGAAAACAGCCCTGCAGTGCCAAATGTCACACGCAAACAGCCTCTTAGAGTAAACGGTGCCGTGTGCGATCCCGTCTTCTGCTCCTGTCAGCACAAAACTTATGCCATAATTGGAACCAGAGTCATTCCATCTCATCAAACCCTTGATTCTACAGATAATCTGACCCAAAAGCATTGTGGTAATAGCGCCTCCCAGCTGAACCCCGACGCAGCGTCTTTAACTGCTTAATAAAACATACAAACGAGCTCCACAGCGGTTGTAAAAATCTTCACCCGAGTGTCACAGTAGTCGCTGCCAGGTCGTGCCCTCTTCCGCTGCCAACATCCTCCAGCTGCTCCCAGCAGGAGCGAAAGAGCATCTCCCCCCTTTTCCTTCTTCTCTTCCTCCCTTCTCACCTCTGTCTTCCTGCGCTCTCACCTCACCCCCTGAGTGCCAGCATCTCTTTTAATAGGGACATCATTTCACAGGGGCCGAGAGGGAACACACAGCGTAATTAGGGTAATGATAATATTGATCAGATGGGAAACAGCACTGCAGGACCAGAGATGCGCAATCAATTACACATTGGCATCTTCAATGGATTGACTGAGTGACAGAGTCCATTCTTCTCCTGGTATTTTTCTTCTTTCTCTCCTCTGTCTCTATCTCTCCTGAACAATCTGAATCAAGGTTTGGAAGATTTTTTCATATTTTGTCAACGTTGGTATTATGCCTCCACAGACATTGTAATAACATAGAGAGATCTATTACATAGATGGGAAACACCAAACTTGAGAGGTGAAATTAAGAGCAAAATGATCCATCAATTAGACAGCAGCGAAGCCTGGAAGTGTGGCCGCTACAGCTGCTGCTGCTGCTGCTGCTGCTTCTTTAACAGGACAACAACATATCATTAGCACCAGTCACACATGGCTCCTGTACTGTGTGGTCACGACGCATGACGCTTTATCATGATTAATTAACTGCACCCGCCTCATCTGTAAGTAACGACATCCAAGATGATTTTCAGGGATTTTTTTTTATTTTTTTTTTTTTATCCCTTCTCCCGAATCCAGTTCCATTCGCTTGCGTCAACACTCACTCCTTTAAGTTTACACATTTTCCATGCCAGCCGTCTGTGCACTCGGTTTGCTCTCCGAAGCAGTCCGTCCCTCAGGACTCTGATCATTGCTACACGCTTCAGATATATCAGTTGCTACAGCTTTGAGATCACAGTGCTGTCTCTATAAGCGCATCCGCACAAAGCAGAGTCTCCAGGAAACACGACGGCCTCTGTAGTAGGCAACAACAGATGTTATCGGCAGAATGACTCTGCAGGTCCTGATGACTGTATCCCTGCTTTTATTTCCACTGTGCTTTGAGACGTTCTCTTCCAGGATGGGTTTTATTTAAACAGGACCCACTTAATTTATCATCAAATGTCAACAATTCTCTCTCTACGTTGTTCAGCTGCAGGCGTTGCTCAGACGTTGTGGGGAGAAAGTCTCTTTTTCGCGAATTGACACATTTCACCTCCGTGTCCACTAACCCTAACCTTTGAATGTGTCCGAGGTTCAACGGTTCAGTTTTCCAGTCAATTTTTAGTCAATTTTCTAAACCAGGCGTGGACAAACTTTGACTTGTGGGACACAAAGGCTTTTGAAATTGGACACAGGGATTGGATTAACTAAAATGACATTGCATCTATAAGGAATCTGTTGGCACTAAAGGGATGTCAAATCATACCAGTGGGCTGATATTATCATTACATTAGCGTAATTTTGTGATATACATATTTTTATCCATTTACTTTCTGAACATGAATATCCGATAACAAAAAGCTTGGGTTTTGTCAAATTTGATCAAAGAGTTGGGCCAATCGGCTACAGGTATTAGCCTTTGTCATTGGACATTATTGGTAGAATTGGATTTTGGAAAATAATATCAGAAAACTCAAACCAAATTAAATAATTATGACATGTTTGGCAGGCCGCATTACAAAGCTAAATGGGCTTCAAACTGACCCCCGGGCCTTAGTTTACCCATGCCTGTTCTAAACACTTCAGTCATCGAGTAAATAATTCAATTTAATTAATTAATTGTTAAAACAGAGTGATTTTTTTTTAGAAAGAGTCACTTCAGGGTTTAGTAATAAACAACATTTCATTATGTAATTTCTTCTGAAGATTTTTTTTTTATTGAGCATCAAATTAAATCTGGCTCTCATTACAGCCTGGGGGATGCAAATGAAAGATACCAGTTGTGGTTGAAATGAAATGACTTGGAGAAACAAGTGAAGGTATTTCAGGAAAGAAATTGTAAAGAAATGTTTTGGACTGAGGTTCTTCTCCAAGCAGAGTGTGAAAACTGCTGTTTATTTGACAGGAAAACAATGAAGTGACTGTCGCGCAACTGATGATAAATGGGGGTTGATCAGTGTGTTTTTTTTTTTGGTTTTATTCTAACACATATGAAAGAACTGAAAGGGAATTCACAGTAACATTGTATATTCATGTTTATTTTTTTACCATGAAACCCTTTCAGTTTCTGAGCATGCTCAATAGGGGTTGTGGTAAGACATATGGAACAATATGGTTCTTTTTACTATGGTTTGAATGCTAAGGATAGTAGCTTATTATAAATATGAAACCTGTATGTTATGGAAAATCAGCACAGGACCTTTCTTTAGGTTACTACGGGGAAGGTATGGAGAAATGGGGTGGCGTTGGGGGCCTGGGGTTAGCTTTCTAGAGATGTTCAAGTTCCGATTTCTCAGCACAAAGCGAGCAAAACAGATGAACAGCAGTGAGGCGTCTGCGAAGAAGACTTTTACTGAAATACAGGGCACTGAACGAATAATCTCAGTACTATTCTTCAAACCTGATGGAGAAAATGCTGTTTACAGGTTGTTTGTAATTTGATTTTTATTTTCTCCCTTTAAAAATATTTATTTATTTATTTATTTATTTATCTATTTATTTGTTTATTTATTTATCATTTACCTGCCGCCCATTTAGTGGCGTTTAACACAACAGTACAGCATGGATTAACTGACAGGGACAGCAGTATGATTTTATAGAAATAAAAGCCTCTTTAATAAAAACACACAAAAAAAAACAAAAACAAATAAGTGTTCTGCATTAACCAGAGGAAACCAAACTGCCCTCTTCTGGCTTTTCTTTATACCTTCTGCTTCAATTGCTTTGTTATGATCAGGTGTATTTTAAAGACTCCTCTTTAACTATGAGGTCACGTATTGAACTTGGTATTAATTTCTATTTTGTTTGTTTGTTTATTTCTCTAATTTATTTTATTTTTTAATTTTCCTTACATGGTTGAGTAAGATAAAGATATGTATCAAAGTGAACTGCTTTTCGGGGCTTTTTTCTCTTTCTCTCCTTTTTTCCATTTTTCCAATAAAACTGAAAACTTTTGCTCTTTGATTTGATTTTTGTTGTTGCTGTTGTTGTTGTTGCCAAGGAACTTTTTTGTGATCTCTAACACCGCTCCACCATGATGTTGATGATGATGACACTCTAATTCTATACAACAGGCATCTCCAAACTGTTCCACAAAGAGCCAGTGTGGCATTTGTTGCAACCCACCAACACCACATAGTTTGACCAATCAGCTGTCTGATGACTGAGATCAATTGATTAAACCTGTCACCTCAGGTGTGCTTCTGCTTGATGGGAACAGAAACCTGCAGCCACAGTGGCCTTTTCTGGAACAGTTTAGGGATGTCTGCTCTACAACTTTATCATGCATCACTCTCTGGCCCAGAGGCAATGTCTCTGTCATTAGTGCGAAACTCCAGGGTTCACCTCCTGGGCAAGTTTGAATCCCGGTTAGGGCGGTTGCCTTCCAGCGTGCTCACCAGCTGCAGGAGTGGTGCAATGAGACTTGGATGGCAGTCTTAGAAACTGCTGCTTTGCAGCCTAGTAATGGATAAGAGGGTGAAAATGGATGGACGGACAATAGTACTACCAGAGCTGTGGGTTGCTAATAAGTCCAATGCACAGGGAATGGTATAGTGGACCCCAGTAGTACCTAAAAATCAAGCTAGCCATACGGCTAATATGTAAATAAGACGTTCCCTTGATTTATGACATCAGTATAACAGATTAAATATATGTATTGTATATTCCATTCCTTTTCTGTTTAACACAGTGTCTAGTTCTTAAAATGTGACTCTGTGGGATATCATTCAGGGCGGTCATTCACAGAGCCTGGGAGCTCAAAATATGAAGGGGCAGTGGCCTAGTGGTTAAGGAAGCGGACTAGGGTCTGCAAGGTCACCGGTTCGAATCCCACTACCGCCAAGTTCCCACTGAGATGCCCTGAGCATGGTATTGTCCCACACACTGCTCCCTGGGCGCTCATTAGCTGCCCGCTCATCGTTTTGATGATGATTTAAATGCAGAGGCCAAATTTTGTTGTGTGCTGTGGTGTGAATCACAATGTCACAATGACAAAATATATATATATATATATATATATTTCTTTCTTCTATATTTGCCCTTAGATACACTGTGAAAAATATGTAACCTCTTCATCTTAACACATACAATTTCTACATTTTCTTCTCATCTTTAATGGCCGTTATGTGTGTTATTTATCAATATGGTTAGTATTTACCCATGGTGGCAGTGGTAGACTGGCAATTTAAGAAGTGGACTTGGGTCTGCAAGGTTTTAGGTTCAGATCCACCAGCTGCCAAGAATGCAGCAGTGTGATTTGGGTGTCAGTCGTGGAGACTGCTGCCCCTATGACTCAGGACTAGATAAGCAGATAAAGATGAATGAACAAATGAATGAGTATTTACTCATAAACAAACCAAGAGCATAATAAGGTTCTTTGGTATTTACAATAATGTAAAGGTTAAAGATATGATTCATGTTTTAATTTCTGGAGGTTTTATTTTTCATCAACACATGTTGGTCAACATGTTTTTCAACAAAGGAATCATTGTTGTCTATAATGAATGACCTGGCATCATGACCAGCCTGTCAGTATGCTCTAATTAAGATCCACCAGTCACCTATTACCTACTTTTAATATCTAATGCAGGCCTGGGCAATTATTTTGACCCGTGGGCCACAGGTGGTACTTAAATTTAGAGTCACGGGCTAGGTCAGGATCAGAAAGATTGACTATTTTGCGTGAACTAAGATAAATAATGAGTAAAGTATTGAATGAAGGCGAAATGCTTTAAGCCTCTTTGAGACCATCTTTTGGGGAAATGCTGGCTTTACAGGGAAAAAGTAGAAAAATAATGATAATATAAATTAACAGCATAATTTGGACAAGTTTGGCAGGCCAGATTAAAATACCAAACGGGCCACATCCGGCCCCCGGGCCTTAGTTTGCCCAGGTCTGATCTAATGGAAATACTGCCTGGTGTAAACACTTAAGTTCAAGGGAAAATGTCTTCACCTAATTTTGTTCAAGGCTGTAGAAAAAGTTGGTGTCAATCCTAGCAGCTAAAGACAAGGTCCTGTACTTACAGACACAACCTTGACATAATAAAAAACTTAAGTGGTTTCGTCAAGTCCTGGTTTGACCAAGGCTTTTTTTTAGCAAAGTCGAACTCCGTGTTTATCTTTTTGGCCTGTTTCCGTTCCAGGTTAATTGGAAGCTCCAAATTACTACACGTGTTAAAGCAAGTGTTAATGACTGTTTATCTTTCGAACTTTCCACTCTGATAAGGAGGCCATGGTGAACGCTGACCTTCGTCGGAAAAGACTTTAGCTCTAAGTGAATAATAAACTCCTATGTTTTGTGAATGTCCACACATTCAAAGCCGATTGAAAAGACCCATGAGGACAGACGTCGTCGTCTCTTGACATTTGACATCCAGTATTAGTCAAGTGTACATAAGCATTGAATTGCCCCAGTGCAGAAGATAAGACCGGTTTGCTGACCTGCGGTTCCACATAGTCCGGTGGAGATAGACCTGTAATAAATCCGAACACGTGGGACAAAAAGGTGGCGCCAGCGACTTACGAAATAAATTGTCCCAATTACAATAAAGTGTGGCTCATGGTCAGTGTGCGCAGCAGGCAGTTCATCTTTATTACAATCAGTTAATGAAAATCAATCCTCCTCCTGATAAACTCTTATCTCCACGGCCTTTGCACGCCCCTCGTGCGGGGAGATAATAAATTAGGGTAATATTGCCCTTGATGAGGGAGTGAATTGCAAATTATTGTAACTTTCTAAGATTTATGATGCGCAGGGTTAATTTCCGAGTTGGGTTTTTCTGGGCATCGGTGTACATGGGGCCCATTTGTTAAAAGTTTGTGACACAGGCTCATTAATAAAAATACACACTGAGATTTCCAGGTGTTCTCAGCTGTTAACTCCTGTAACAGAAGCAGAGAGACACTGCTGAGATGGCAGGAACCTCAAAGCTTATTTGAGATTATTTTTTCTTCTTAAACCAAACTTGATGCATTTTAAGGGTTTACTTTTGTAGACCTGCTTTTCCAACTCAGTCCTGTACCCTAGCATCTCTATCACAGAGACCAGGAACACATGATGAGCATATTCCAGTCTGTTACCTAGTTGGCAAACATCTACTAGGTGGGGGCAATTTTTTTGAGTTGAAGGCCACAATTGGTTCTAAAATTGGATGAGATTAGAACGAGTTAGAAGACGGTAGATTTAGATGTAGGTAGTTGATATCTACCTACGTCACTGCTATCTATCTTTCTATCTATCTATCTATCTATCTATCTATCTGTCTGTCTGTCTGTCTGTCTGTCTGTCTGTCTATCTATCTATCTATCTATCTATCTATCTATCTATCTACATACCTGACTGTCTCTGTCTATACATCTGTCTGTCTGTCTGTCTGTCTGTCTACTTACCAATCTGCCTACCTATCTTTCTTCCTTCCTTACCCAGGTCTTGGCAAGTTCTTGGCCGAGTTCTTGTTCTCACTTTGTTATCAGAGAAGTGGCTGAACGATAGAGTTGATCAGGTGTTGAAGTGAAACCACTATATAATCATTGAAATGATGGAGCCATCAGTGACACACACAGACACACACAGACAAACACAAACAGACATTACTCCCAACATGGAGCATCTCTTCACTCTCGGTTCTGACGCAGTGACCCGCGTCGCAGGGTGTAATGTATGTATATGCCGGACGTCATCGGCTCAGCTCCACAATCAGACTCTGAGTGCATCATTAAGCAACGCGCGTCAGCCAGACGGGGTGAGTGACTCTCAGGAGTCTGCAGAAAGTGCAGCAGTGATGCCAGAGGTTCATTTAAAGACACTTGTGAAACAGGAAAAACAATCCCAGAGGAGACGACCTGTTTATGTGTTGTGCCTCATTTAACGTCAACACACTGCGTTAAAGTATAAACACAACCCATTAACATTGTTTTCAACATAAGCCTAGTCTGATAAAAAATTCTAATGGATTAGTATGTGGAAATACGTTTGTAATAAAAATCCATTTTCCACTTTAACATCTTATTATTATTATTATTATCTCAAGTAATCAAGGCCAGCTCATATAGGTTTAACAAACATGTTGCATTAAAACAACCATCAATCCACTCGTTATCAATCACAAGGAAGACACGCGTACCACCATCTATTTATCTTGGCCAGTGCTCTATTAATGTCAAACTAATTTCACTGAGCGTATCAATCACTCAAGCATTTCTTCCTCCAGTCATTAGCGTGGTAATTGTCCTTGTTTACAGGGAAAGTCAAGGCAGAGGGAATAGACGAGCCTCTTAGTGTAAACCCCTAATGTTGCACTTTTGAAAACTTATGGCTAATTTGTTTCTTTTATTGGGAACTTTACTCAAGGAGTTGATAGTCAGCAGATTATTATGAGCTACATTACATTAGATGCACTTGGGTAGCTTAGAGGGAATCAAACTCCAGTGAGTTTGATCCTTTTACTGTAGGATAAATGGATATTACTAGACGGAAGAGTAACTTATTACCTGAATATGACAATTGTTTATACATAACCTAATATAATTTGTATATAGAACTTTTATAAAATATTACATGTGTGGTAGATTTAAATAAAGCTTTAATGTCATTTGCTTTTAATTTCAGTAATTAGGGCACATATGGACAGGCACACTGAGGACACCGTTAGGGTCCTTCTCGTAAAGTTGTCAGTTGTCAGATCCATCACACTTTGTCATGGCGCTGTTTCTGTGTTCCCAGGTAAGCGATAATGCTGAAAAACTCTATAAAATGTAAAGATAGATATGTGCATGTAGCGCAAATGTTTGTTGCAAAATAATATGAATATATTTGAGAAAAAATATGATTATTCAAGCCCACAATACGCGACCGTGTGTACCTGGGAACGACGTCGGCGAAAATATGATGATAACACACACTTGTCCTCACTTTTACACGTCTGGAAACTTCTTTGTATCATGTGCACACCAGTAAAATGTGAGTGTCAAAATAGGTCGCAAAT
>JAFBJS010005702.1:42213-67338 GCA_016785265.1 Paraplagusia blochii | reverse complement strand
AAAAACTTTATAAAATGTAAAGATAGATATGTGCATGTAGCGCAAATGTTTGTTGCAAAATAATATGAATATATTTGAGAAAAAATATGATTATTCAAGCCCACAATACGCGACCGTGTGGAACGACGTCAGCGAAAATATGATGATAACACACACTTGTCCTCACTTTTACACGTCTGGAAACTTCTTTGTACCATGTGCACACCAGTAAAATGTGAGTGTCAAAATAGGTCGCAAATGTAAGAGCATTTAATTTGAAAAACAAAAGTAGAGCTGGTGTGTTTGGTAGTAAAACTAAGATGGGAAGTTAGATAACTAAATGTTTCTAACAATTTGTTAAATTCTGACATGCCTGGAGTGTTCAGCAAAATGCATAGAAGTTAAGGGAAATAGAACAAAGAAAAATAAAAATTTAATCAAGTGATATTTTGGATGGTTGCCTAAATATCTGTTTCTAATATAGCCATGCATGAAAAGGATTCTGGGAAAAAACAATACAGTTTTGTTGTGTATTAATCAGTGTGTTAATTGGCAGAAAATCTATTTCCATGTTAATCATTTATTGCATACAGAATTAAATTGAACAATGTTCAGGTTGTGACTTTGACTTTAAGTAATTATACATTTAAACTAAAAGTAAGATTGCATGGCTTTATTGTACTGCCTCTTTTGGGAACAGGTTTAAAAACGCTGCATAGATCCTCCTCTGCAGAGCTATAGACACATTGGCAGCAGATAAAAAAGATTGTGATGCGTTTGATACTTAATGACAATGCTGGTGCTTTCCAGTAAAAGCTTGCACTGCTGACTGTACACAGTAAAGAAGCACCACAAGGTGTTGTTGACTCTAACCTGGTGATAACCAAGGACTAAATCCTATTTGGAACCTTGAAGCACTCTGGCAGACAAAAGCAAGCAGCCAGCTCAGCAGTTAGAGGTAACATTTACTCAGGGGACTGAAAGCATACTGAGAATCCCTACAGCTATGCAGCCAGTCTGTCAAACCTGCCTCACCAAAGATTTGTCAGGGCTTATAGGCCGAGGACCCCACAAGGACAGAGTACAGTACAACAGCTTCACCTGGAAACTCTGTTAACCTTGGTGTAGGTTTTTTCTTCAATTATGAACAGCTAACAGTGGAAAAATAACTTTTTACTCTTTACTCTGCAGAAGTCTTTGTTGTGTTTGTTAAACTGCATTGTTAATCATATCCGTGTTTACATTTAACCCAGATCAGAGCAGAGTCACTGTCAAACTAATCAATTAATCTTCAGTGTACCTTCTGTCTGTTTCACAGCTTTACACCAACATTAAGTCAGAAAAAGCTCCAACAGAAAAAAAAAAAATATTGTACTTTTATATACTGTGAAAGTTGAATTATCATTACCTTATATTTAAGGACAATCATCTATTTCCAGCTGTGGTCTTGAGGCTTTTTTGCATACGGGTGAATTTAGGACAGTTTTTGCACAGACCAGCAGATGTGTGTGGGTGTGAGGTGAGGTCACACTCATAAGGAAACGCAATAAAGTGCACTGTAGATTATTTGTTAAACATAAATTGTACATATAATTATTTTACGCTATGTGTTTTCATTTTAGGACAATTGGGATAATTGTTAATATTATAAAAGCTGTAGTGGCAGCTTCTTATCCTTCTATTCTTTGTCACATCATTTGGCTTAATACAGTGATATATTTTTAATTTACTTGAAATAAAGCAAGTTTGAAGGGTTTTGTCAAATAAATGCCACACTGGCTAATGTTAATGTAAAATAACTGTGAATATAAAGCTAGCGGGTAATTCACAGGACATGGATGAAAATGAAAACTGAGTCAGATCCAGAGTGTCCAACACTTTTAATACAGAAAATTACAAATACAATACAACACAACACATATTAGTTTACTTTTCTTACATTGTTTCAGAACCTACTTAGCGTATGTAAAACATATTACAATTAAAAACAACTATACACAGGCAAATGTACACAATATAAAACACATATATACACTCTCTTAATATATTATTATATAAAGATTTGTGAGTTTTCTTTAAGCCTCTAAAACTTGAAGCCGGACAGTTGGAAGTGGAGTGTTTCACACAAAGATGAGCACTGCTGAGAGAATGCCACTGACATTACTTTTATGAATAGGTAGTTTTTTATGCACCGTTGTTGGATGCTGTGTACTTAGCACGTTGATTTCTCAAAGAACAACATTTTTTATTTAAAATGCACAAAACTTTCTGTAAAAACCTGAAAGTGCCATTGGTCACAATTGATTGTACAGAATCTAGAAGTGATCTTTTCAGTTTTTCCACATGAAGCCTCTTTCAATGAAAATGGTTTAGAAGTTGTAAATTTCTGTCACAAACAAAAAAATTACATATTTACAATTTAAACAATTCCATCCTGTTCACCAATCTCCAGGTTAAACTCCTCGCAGAGACAATGTAAACCATATAATAGTGAGCAAACAAAACAGATCAAACCACACAACTAGGCATTTTGTTTCTTCAAAAACGCGCAACCCTTGTTGGGGCCACAGAAAAGGCGATGGCGGATGGAGATATATTTGAGCAGTGATTCCTTCAAATGACAAAACCATTCAGTGATTAAAAAAAAAGTTAAACAAATATGTGTGAGCTCCAGTCGCTCACTTGTTCCTCAAGATGGTCATGCATATACATTCTGTTTGCCCCGATGTTTATCTGTAACTACACGAGTTATTCACAGAAGCAAGAGAACGAGGAGCAAGAGTGCCAGCAATGGTCTGTTATCCACTGTGTGTGACATTCCTTTATTGTAAGGAACAGGAGTCCTGGGGTTCTGTTTTAGTTTGCTCGGTGGCAGCGCTTTTAAATCCTCCAGTGCACTGTAGGCTGCCATTGAAAATTCTGGGTCTCCTGTGGTCAGCAAGTCAAAAACACAGGACTGAAAGTAGACGTCCTCCACCTGCAGGGTCTCTCTGCATTTGGACGTAGCTCTCTCAACCGTGTAGACTTGGTGAGGAGGCCGTAGAGGACCTAGCTCAGTGTTGGTGCCTTGTAGACGGGGCTGCTGGCTCTGGCGGCCCAGCCTGTGCTCTTTGATGAGCTCATTGCGTGGACAGCCGTGCAGGCAGAGCTGCAGGCCACCGTTGTCCTCCGAAAAGTCCAGATTTTCCTCTGGCATTCTGATGGCAAAGGTCAAATAGCTGCCCACGCGCCGAATGATGATTGACGTGCCGATGTAGCGAGCCAGGATCTTTACCTGGCGTCCCACTCCAGAGCCACCTCTCTCTGTGATGGTCAAGCTGCTGCTCTGCCCACCGCTGCGAGACCCATCCTGAAAGGCCAGCGGCAGATCCTCTGTCGTAGCCTGGTAGACCTTCTGATCCGTACATCCTTGATAGGACTTGAAGATAACTGTAATCTGGAATGACAAAAAGACAACTTTTAGGTTAGGTTGATTATTACTATTTAGCAAAAGTGTGTGACAGATTTCGTCCAATTGGTTAGTTAATATGTGTCTTACAGCCATAGATGTAAATCAAAGGATGGATGCAGTAAGCCTTAAAGCCACGGGGTGGCAGCAGAAAACCACTAAAATGCGAGTTTGCTGGCCAACCAGGGGTTTTTCCAGTGTAATGTCATGACAATTAATTAATAGTTATACAGCACTTGAATTTGTGAAAATACAAGGTCTGTAATCAGATATGTATATATATATATACATAAATAACACAACAAAGAACCTTTAAACCACAGCCATAACTCTGGTCATGCACCGGTCCATGAACTGTGAATCAAGCGAACTTTTTAAAAAAAAAAACACACACACATTGGTTCACTGTGCATCCCCCATTATTTCCACACTGGAAGTGCAGTGTGATCTGTTTCCCAGATGAGCTCTGAAAACCTGGGGTCTTATTTGAAAACATCTAGACAAAGGCAGCGACTGTGGCTACGTTTACACTTGCAGGAATTTTGTCAGTGACAGATGATTTCCTGTCTTTAGTCTGGCTTTATACAACGAAAGAATCTTGGTGGACACTTTAGACAATATGCACTCTAAGGATTAGGCAGCAATTGTCTCATGTACTTATATAGTTATTTATAGAGACAACCTTGTTTAATTTTAAAACAAATACAATCTTCAAACTGGTCCTGTATATGATTTACTCACAACAATTAGAGAAAGTAATTTAATTAACTGAAATTGGGGGGAAAGAAACTTGCCCCAACAGCCTTTATTTTCCACATTATTACATATTTACACAAGAAGTTTCCCCTGCTAATTATTTGACCAGAGGGGTGAAAAAAACATTCCCAATTGTGGCAGTAGAGGAAAATGTTTGAGTGAGATAATCACTACCATATGACCACCCATGTGTTAAAGGTAAAGCGCTGAAGCATGTCAGTGATTCAACACTGCCCAAGGACTCCCTCCTCTATTTTCCCCTCACAGATCTGACGGAGCTCCAAGACAAGAAGAATGCTGGAGGCTCGAGAGGCACCACGGAACGACGATTAACTTCACATGTTTGATACTTAATGGCTACGCTCCACCTTGTAAGTTTTGCAACAAGCTAGCCTTGTTGCTATGACCACTCAAATCACAGTTGGCATTTGAGACATTTGTTTTTCCTTGTTTGAAAGTATGGACAAGGTCATCTTTTGAAAAACATTGTTTTCTCAAAGGCCATGGAACCCAGTGCATAAAGCTGAATGCTATTCTATGACATTCTGAGTTTATGTGAGGTATCAAAGGAAAAAACACTCTTCTAACTTTTAAATAAATTCAAAAATTGACCCCAGGAAGAAAAAAAAAATAAACTTGGTTAAAACTCTTACTTTGCTGGTGGCAGTGGCACTCGAGCCCAGGACAACTGGCACGTTGGTCACCTGCACAGACAGGAACCGGTTGTCGATCAGTGGCCACGCCCCCTCCACCTTGCAGGTCTGAAACTCATCTCGGAAAGTCCGTAGGTGAGGGTCTCCAAATAATCCACAGTGGGCATATTTCTTTTGCTGACTGGCCGAGCCTGACACTGGCGCTCGCTTCTCATAGTCGCAAAGCTCTGACACAGCTGGCCGGGACGTGCTAGGGACCTTGGCAGACGAAGTTGGCCCGTCACTGGAGCAGTTGTGCTGAGAGAACAGCTCTTTTATGCGGAAGACTGCCGAATGGTACACCAAGTCTCCTCTGCAACTACGTGCCTGACGCCGAGTGCACTGAGCATAGGCCCTCAGAGCAATGCAGTAGTCCACATCCTGGGTCACATCATCCTGTAGGCCACTGGAAGGCGAGGTAGAAGCTACGTACTCTGCATTACAACGCTGGATTCGACACTGCTGGCAGTGAGCTGAAAAACAAATTGGAAATCTCATTAAAGGGAGTTCTACATGGTGCCTTTTTTGTTTTGAACAACTTTTCTGAAAATGACCAATCCTACAAGAAAAAGTTATTAGCAATTTTAAACACTTGAGCTCAGTTCATTAGACGGCACAATAAAAACCTTTCCACTATCAAGTTGAACTCTGTCCAGAGAGCTATTAAACCCCAAAAGTGTTTGCGCATGAGGCTGTGATCTCATACTGTGCTTCAGAGTCAGTCACAACTTTCCTCCAACCTAGACCTAACAGAAATAGTGTTCCCTTACTGTTGGAGGAAACCAAACTCTGATAATGTTCCTGAGGGTATTGAGTGTGGTTTGGCTGTAGCTCAGGTAAATTGAAGTCCATTAAGTTACACTTCATGGCGCAGCAGGGCGCAGGTAAAGGCAGATCACTCCATAAAGATCACAAAGGGAATATGACGGGAGAGAAACTCATGTTGAGTGGCTTGAAGTCCACACTGAAAGCTGGACAACAAGGCATTTTATTTTCTTTTTTCAGCAGTACTTGTACTATTGTATGTCACTTATGACTTGTCCCTGTCAACTGAGATATTTGATGTTGAGTTGAACTGTTAGACGTCAACTGGACACGAGGGATATTCATCAGTATTAGTGCAGTGTTGCATTACTTTTTGGGTAGGGCTGACTGGACTAGGTCTCTTTTTCCATTTTTAACAGACAAGGAATTAACATCTGCCAGGTTCCACATTACATACATCATGTCTACTGAAAGACCAGAACTGCTTCCAACAGACTTTTCTTTTATTACAACAGCAGACATCTCTGTTTACACCATAAAATCTCCTGTTATCACTTACAAACACAAACAATCACATTGACCCTGCAACTTTGCTCATTGGAAGAATGGGGCAGAAAGTTGAAACCAAAGGCATTTTAATTTTTTTGTGAAATTTTACCAGTCTTCCAATCTATAAGGTCACAGTGAGGAGGTTTTAGTTGACACAATCAGCACATGTAAACCATTCGACGTTTTCTGGACATTTTTGTTCAGGTACTACTGACTTCAATTTAAAAGACTTTAGTGATGAGAGCCATTAGGTTGTAATAAGTTACATCTAAAATATTATATATATATTTTTTTTGGAATGGAAAAGAAGAGCCACATGTGTAGAAACATATCTTTTGCTTTATAAAACCCAATTTCAGGAATCAAAAGTACCAAATTGCCTGAACGAATCTATCTTCACAAATGGAGTGTAAGCATATTAAAGTCAACAAAGAATAAATTCCCCAGCCAAATACAGTGTCGCAAGATGCTTTTCAGGTTTGCCAAATTGTAATTGCATAAATATGTTTTGCGAAATGAAAAGACAAGTTTCAACACACTTATGTTATTCACATAAACATGTAAAAACACAATTATCTCACGTGTTAGTCCAAATTTCAATTTGTTAAATGTCAAATCCAGGTTTGACAACAATGAGTATTGTGTTCCTCACTAAGTTTGTGTTTTTTTACTTTACTTAAAAACTTTTTTTTTTACTTCTATAAGTGCATAAAACCATTTTTATATGAATAAATGTAAATATATACAAACAAATGAATGTTCCTAAAGCTGTGAAAGCATGGTGTTATGTTGGTTGGTAAGCTGAGGTCTTGCTGCTGACTAAAATATTCTCAGGCCAAAAAGTAAGACCCCCATTCATGGCACCTCACCAAGTTAATAAATGAAGCATGAAGTGGGGGAAAACAATCCTGGCTCCAGATTCTTTAGAAAAACACTCCAAACAACCAAAGTACGTGCAAACGATATTTATAAAAAGTTCTCCATATGTATGACTGTTTCTTTTCCCAACGAAATGCATTTGTGGTTGTTTTTTTTTTAAACTTTGTTTTTTCCCCCCGAACCGTCGGTGCCGAAAGTCAGTTGCTAACGGGCTATGCTAACAACGAGCTAACTTCGAACTTCACAAATAATTTTTTGTCAGAACCAAAAGAAGTGTTTGTCAAAACACGGCGTCGTGGCCGTCGGTGGTCATAACGAAGTGATGTCGTTTGGAGTAAATAACGTTTTCAGTAAAGAGTCGCAGTCAACTCGTGTTAGCGGGCACGGCGGGGCAACAACCAAGGCGAGCTGGAGGCAGAGCCACTACACTGCTCCTGCAACAGCACGCACTTTGTCTGCGTCCAGGACGACGAACTTTAATAAAAACCCCTGATCTCTCAAACAAATCACAAACAACAAGTCAAAGGGGGCTGGTTAAAAATGTCTAAACATATATGAGTTTATAATTCAGCTTCAGTGAGGGGAGAAAGTTAACTTTGTTCTCAACTCCACCTCCATTCCGGGACAGAGCACAGCGCTTGCCTGTAGGGAGAGAACGAGTGCAGGGGCAGATTGAGAAGTTAACAAACTCTTAACTTACCTGGTCGAAATAACAGCGAGAGAAAAACCATCGTCAACGTAACACAGTCCAAAAGCTGCCGCTTAGCCGTGATTTGAGGTCCGCTTCTCCCCATGCCAATCCATTCAGTTAGAATGGAGTTCCTCGACTGCTTCTCATCGACGCTGCGGCTGCGGGAAATCACACAAAAATTCGTCTCCTTCCCCAAGTGCTGTCATTCAAAAGGGGCCCCGTCTTCAGGGCGGCTCTAGGAGGGAGGGGTCTAAAGTGGAGATGGGGCCCAGTGATGATGGCTGACCAATGAAAGACTAATTATTCACTAACCACTTGATATTTACATGTAGTGGCAATTACTTTGGACAAGGACAGTGGGCTACAGAGACCAGATGAGTAAAGTTGGGGAGAATGTTGACTTGTCCTGGTCAGGTCTGCACCATTAGTTGGTTATTTTACTGCTTTTGATTCATCTAAGAGGGATGACAGATTATTTCAGTGATTTTACTGTTTTATTTCATCATCATAGGACTGCAAACTTTATATGCGATAGTTTGACCAAAAAGCTAATTTCTTTTTTGCAGATAACACTCTGTTCAGGATGTTGAGAATGTGTTATAACAATCATATAAAATATTACAACTCGCCACTAACTACTGCATACATAGTTATGCATTATTGTTAAGAGACCTCTGTGGGTAAGGCTATGGGGCAGTCAAACAGCTTATAAACCAATATCACATGTCAAAAGGTTCTGAGTCACATGTTATGAGTTCAGGTAACCATTCAGGCCATTGTATCAACATTACTGATTGCACTTCTGTCTAGCATTGAACTTGACAACTTTGGAATCAAGAGAAATCAAACAAACCTATTGTGAAGCGTGGTGAAATAGCGAAAGGACTTGAACTAGTCCCAACTGTTTTTTTTTTTACCCCAAAACTAAATTTCATTTGTGGGACTAGGCAAAGAACTAGATTGTATTCTAGTTCATAATACACTGATTTAAATTTATGATAAAAAAAAAAATACTAATGACAATACTTGATAAAATTTGAATTGGTTTAATGTTTGCTTAACTGATCATTTGTATTATTTGATATAAATAATATATTTGTATTATCTTGATTAATAAAAAAAATATATAACAATACTATATATATATATATATATATATATATATATATATATATATATATATTACTACAACATATTAACCCTGTCTTGTACATGGAATTGACCAAAACGCTAAAATATCTCTATTGAAGATTTTTAAACATTTTCTTGGTCATGATTTTAAAATAATATTATATTGTTTACTTAATTGTGCTTTCACATTTGTTTTCAGATTTTCCTAAAAATGTTATTATTCAGTAATAGTAAGAATCAATACCAAATGCAGCAAGCCTTTTACAGGCATGTGGGCTCCACAGAGTGTGGCTTTATCTAAATAGCACTACCAAGTGCTGCAGGGACATCTGTCCTGTGTGACACCCTCCCACCTCACGACAAATGTTTGTGTATTTTCAGCATTAAGTAGGATTTTCTCACCTGTTGTTTTCTCACCTTAACTTACAATAACATGGTTTGAATGACAGCTGCGAGTGCAAACTAATAGATCTTTGTTGTTGGTATCTATCTATCTATCTATCTATCTATCTATCTATCTATCTATCTATCTATCTATCTATCTATCTATCTATCTATCTATCTATCTATCTATCTATCTATCTATCTAACATACATACATACATACATACATACATACATACATACATACATTTAATAACAGATCTGAATTGCCTTTTGTGTTGGAAACTTAAGTGACAAACCCCTTTCACATCCTTAACAAAGAACTTAGTGAACATAAATAAAATACAGGAGTTGATGGTATTTTTTTAAGGAGGCACATGATTTGAAGATTACATTTACAAAATATAACATTTGCCATGTTGATATAACCTGTCAACATGCCAGCACCTCATGTGTGCTGTGATGTGAAGATGTTCTTTCACTTGTAGTTCACGCTTCAAGTTTTGACAGCTTTACAAATTCAAAACCATAACTGTTAAATCTAGATTTTTACTCTTGAAGTCGTCCTATTTCTGAGATTCCAATCTGATGTCTTTATCTGAAAGGAAAGGTCACTGGCTGTTTTGGTTTCTCACAAAAAACCCCAGAAAATACGTGCGCTCTCTCAGTAAATCCCGGTGTGCTATTGATTTTTCCATTACATTTTCAGTTAGCAACTTGTGTGTTACTCTTCTCCTGCCGTTGCCAACTTTCCATCTCTCGCACTCCTTCAGCAGCTCTCTGTCTTTCATTTGCACAGCTGCTGTGAGGCCAGACTATCTGCAAGGCACATGAAGTACGTGGACACACCAGCTCTCACCCTGACACCGAATGCCTTTGGTGCCAAATTAGTTTACAAAATAGCCCTGCTGCAAATGAAAAAATAGAGTATATAGGTAAAGAAAAAGTAATTATTTCAAGTTTCTTCGTTTTGTTTTCCCACAGCTGACACGTTTGTGTTGTAGCTGTGGTTCTCCTTCACCATCTCCTTCCATGACTTTACGAGAGGGACTTAACCAGGCAGTTATTGGATCCCTGTTTTTTGTTATGCACATGCAGGCTCCTGCAACCACACAATTGTGTGATTCAGGTGGCCTGTCAGTCATGTAAAAGGTCTTCACTAGCCCACGTTGAGGTGCGGTTGAAATATATGTGGGGGAAACCAAGACAGTTCAACCCAAGTGGAACATTGGGATTGTTCTGAGCTGCTGAGGGCCTCTGTTACACTGGGCCCAGTGTGCCTGCTTCATGTCCCCTGAGAGCTCTACCTTAGTCTGTTTGTTCAGCTAATTTTGGAGTCTTGGTTTGTTGATGCCTTTTATGGCTTTACATTATGGTTATGTTTATACCCCTACAAACGCTTGTGCATCTTAGGAGTAGGAGAAACTAACTGAAGCTGTTGATATTGGTAATAAAGCACAATCGCGTGTCTCACCTGCAATAGTATTTGCCGTCAGCAGACACTGATGACATTTTCTAAGGAAGGAAAAACCAAAGTTTAGTCAAAGAGGAAAAGCTCAGGTTTTAGTATTTATGACGAATGACAAAATATAACAAAATCAAAGGCATAGCTGAAATTGTCTGTTTCATGAACTATGGTTTCCCAGTGGGCTGCTAATAATCACTGGAGCAGTTAATTGAACCAGGTGGATGGAGCACAGAGATGAATACAGCACACATGAAAGGTAACGCTGAGATGGGCCTTCAAGGTTGATGGGTAGATGGAGCTAGCTCTATCTACCTTCCCACGGATCCTTACTAGCATATTACATTGCATGGACCAGCTTATGTATACCACAGACATGCGCAACATAAGGCCCAGGGACCTAATGTGGCCCTATCAGCTTTGTCAATCTAGTCCAAAATATATAATTGGTTTGTATTGTGATTGTACTTGTGCCTTTTCCCTGTAATGCCTGCATTTCCCCAATATATAATGTAGAAAAGTCTAAAAGTATTCCATACAGAAAATTATACTTTTTCATCCTTCAATATTGGCTCCTTCCATCATTGGGAAGCAGAATTCGCAACGTGACATGAATTCAGAACCATATAGTTTTACTCTACTGATGATGTGTGCAATAGTTAAAGTAATATAATTCTTCTGGGTAACTTGTTATAATGGCAAGAAATGGGTGTAATTTGTTTTTAATTATAAGATGAAAAAAATGTTTCTTTTATTATCTGGTTGGAACACACTGAAATAGGCAGATGGACCCAATGTGTTGTTCGATTATTAGATTTGAAACATAAAATCCTGAGGGTGAAGAAAGAGAATGAGGGGAAAAAAAGACGTGGGGAATGGGGGAAGGGAGAAGGAAGGTGGAAGGGGGGAGGAGAGGAGCAGAGGGATTGGGTTTCCTCTGACTGTGTGTCTGGGCAGCTCCACATGTTCCTCATTAAAGTCCTCGCACTGTGGGACTAGCTCCATACTGGGATGCTTGTTTTTGTTATTAGGCCTAACGTGTTGTGGTCTGGTGGAAACCTGACAAAGAGGCCAGTTCAGGACCGAACCAAAAAACTGTTTAGTGGCACACACATATATCCATATAACAAATATGAGATGAATGAACTTAAAGTCTCAAAAATATTTAAAGAATCTGAGATCGTCTGTGATGCTCACATATCCAAAATCTGGGTGCCCTGAGCCGAACATCCTGTTTATCCGTTGGTGAAAAATGTAAACATTTTGTTAAATTAAAATGCTGTGCTGCAACGTTTATGAGGACGAAAGGAATGTTTCAGCAAACTGTTGATTTTCTTTTTCATGCTTCTGACTCTTGTTTAATTTCATGCTCATTTGAATTGGTTAACTGAGACGTGTATCTTGTTTCTTCTGGGGACTGATAACATCTGCAATTAAAATCAAAAGACACACAGGCCCAGCACTGCATGGTCGCAAAAAAACGGACATACTTATTGAATTTTAAACAGGAACCAGAACAAATTGAGCATTTTTTTTTAACGAAGTGGCCTTAAGAAGAGTTGGAACACGTGTCAGAAAGAGAGCGAGAGAGAGAGAGAGAAAGCGAGTGTGTTTGTTTGAGCCATCTCCCTGTTAGAAGTTATCTGTTATCTGGGTGGAGATAAGGGAAACTGTGGTGTGAGTGTATACGGGGCAGCTATGATACTATCTCTGCTCAAGGATCCCACTTACAGCAGCCTGATTGATAGCTGACAAAACCCACAGGCTGCAGGGATACCTGCTGAGACACACTTCACTGGGTATCTATGCAGGCATGTGTTTGCCATGCACCTTTAAGTCTCAAGAGACTAAGTCTATGACGAAACCAAAAATTATATATCCTGATACTTTACTCTAGTAAAGTTTCCCAACATGGGGGGACCCATTTTTGACAGTCACACAGTCCATAGACATTATTTGTGCCTCATTGACCATGGTTGAACATTCTTCTTGTTTTCCTTTTGGTTTATCCCTTTTTCAGGGGTTGCCACAATTTCCATCTCACCCTATCCTCTGTATCCTCAACTCTAACTCCAACGACCTCCATGTCCACTCTTACTGCTTGCATACATCTCCTCCTTGGCCTACCTCTTAGTCTCCTACCTGGTAGCTCTGTCTCTAGCATTTTTCTACTACTTTCCTAAAGAGAACCTCAGCATCTTTAACTCCACTATTGAATATTAATGTAGATATTTTATTGTAATATCTGAATAATTACTAATACTTAGGATTTAAACAGCGACAACAATAAAAGAACCAGCAAAAATGACCATGAGTTCCTAGGAAACATGATGTCCTAGGAGATGATCCAAACAATGAAACAACGCTTTATTCCATCCTAAAAAAAGATTCACACTTTCTGTAAATCTTTATTATCTTAATGAGTCTCTGTCCTGGCTCTTTTTCTCTCATTGTTTCTAACCAACACCCCCATCAAAACAAACGTTGACACAGCATCAAGCCCTGCGCTCATGAATAGACAGTCAACTGACAGGTAACCCTAGCTGCGGGGTCATGGGATCATCCTAGGTTGACAGGGGATGGTGGGTCAAATAAATGGAGAGCAGCCCACAGAGGGACCTCTGATATCCTCAGCCTTAGAGGAGAGAGTTCAGCGGCATTTGGCCTCAGGCTTAAATCCTGCCTGTGTACATGCATGTGTTTTTAGGGTTAAATCTCTCGCCTGTCTCCTTGACTCCTCTAATATTTTCTGTCTCTGGCCAAGTTATTTCCAACCAATAAATCAAGAAGCAAAAACATTCAAATGCAAAGCTTCAGTGAGCAGCCGTGAAGTTTATTCCAAGGCATAACCTTGTTTGAACACGCCTCGCTTTTTTTCCTTTCCTGACAACACCCAGCACTCCAACCCCCCAGGTATCAGTCATCCTCTATCATGCATGATAAAATTTAGATACAAATTGCGCTGTGACACCTCGGATAATTTCTTTTATTTACAGAGCCTCATGTGAGGCGGACTGGTCAGTCTATTGGGTATTAAGAGTGAAAAGACTAATACATTTTTGACTTTGTGTCTAAAAAAAACCAAAGTGTTTAAAGTCCAATTTGATGGTGGATGTGTTTGGTAATTAATCTGATGTGATCACATTGACAGGTGTCTCCTTCTGTCTCCTAGGAGAAGAAGATTTATTTCATTATTTGAGAGTGGATGGCCTAATACTGACCTTCTAAACATACAGCAGGTATTTTTATGACTTTCGTGGCGCCCACACAAAGACATGACCTCCAGATGTATTTGTGATGAAGTCTGTCCTTTGGTTAGTCAGCAACAGTTGGTATTGTTTCTGCTGTGGCCCACCCAGATGACAGCCTTGACCCAGGAATAGCAGGACAGACAATAACTCATGTGAGTATAAATTTAGCCATTTGATCAACCAAATCTTTAGGCATGAAGGCATTTGGGGAATTCTGCCTCCTGTTTGAGTTTGTTTAAGGTACTGAGACGTGAAAGGACAAGGCAGGGGTGAAAATGTCTGCCAATTAAAATGGATTGACTCACTTCTGTAAAGTATACTGCACAAATCTTTTGTTAGTAAGGAAGCGTCATTCTCCAATGCTGGGAATCTGGGAACCTTTCCTTTGCCTTTGGGCAGATGGATCTCACGTTTAGAAAATTTGTTGCGATTTTTGTCTTCACGTTGCATCACACACAACAGAGAAGATAGCATCAAGTTTTTTTTAATTAAACGTCCCGCTCACCGCAAACACCTGACACCTGCATGTCTAGCTATTTTTATCATTTAATCAATAGAAACGATCAAAAATATTGGCTCGGATGCGTAAACCTAACAGTTAAAAACACATCAACTCTTATTCTTCAGGTGCTCCCATAAAAGCTCTGTGTTAGCTGAGAAATGAAGGCAAATCTTACCTGCTCAGTTTGCTGGTGGAATATTCTTTACTGGGAACAGGGAAGCTGCTGTAACTACAGTTTGATTTGGCAGATACTGCTAACCCTGGTCCCCTCCACAACTTCAGCTGACCAACAAAGAACTTGGGCAGCTCCAGGGACAGATAGCCATTTGAATCAAGGCACATGACAACAGCTGTCTGTTTCAAGAATCGGCACTTTGATTAGAGCAGGATGGTAGTGAGCGATGTGGCCTAATTCCTACATATCTGGGTAGGGCACTTCTTAGAAGAGAGGAAAAAAAAAAAGTTGAAAGCAACCAGTGGAAAAAAGACTAAAGTAAAATGACATGCGTGCATATTCAGAAACACGCACACCCACGCTTATGCTACACTCATGCTACTTATTCACGGGCTTGAAAACCATGTGTCAGACTTGGAAGGCTTCCCATGTTCTGCTGCAGTTTGTCATGAGTATGAGTGCAGTCGACCATCGGCCCCTGTGTAAGCTGAACAGGAGGGCAATAAGAATGGAACGTCCTTCTGTTTTGGTTGTTGATCTTCACTTCCCATCAGCCTGGCCCCACCCCTGCAGCATTGAACTTTCTTCGGCAAATCTCAGTGTGTTTGGGCTTTATACGTTCTGTTGTTTAAACACCCAAGACACCGCTATTTATGGTTGGTAACAATCACCAAAACACTACAGAGTCACACCACTGAGCTCTTTCATGTGGCGTCACTGCTTAAGCTTATGAGCAGAATTCACAAGCAAGAGGGATCATGCCCTATAATGTGTGTTTGGTTATCATTTGGCCGCTGGAAGAGATGTGAGTGTGATTACGCTTCCCAGACTGGCTTAGCGCGCTTGCTCCGGGATATAGGTGTGCAATCCTGGTGATTTATAGATTTGGAATAGTCAGCCACAAGGCCTCGGGCTATTGGAGAGTGAGTGAGTGAGTGAGAGAGCAAAACAACAGTACTTAATTGAAGTCAAACAAATATTCTGCAGGAAATCCATACAGACTGCTCCTTCGGACCCCCTGGTTCTTTCACAGCTGTAAATCGCAACTTGTAAACTCACAAATTCCACATTTACAAAACCGAACACACTGTCTGCTGTAGTTTATATTTCCCCTACTAACAGAGCATGATGTTTCTGTTGAGCCCATGCAGCATAGAAAATGCATTTTTGCAAGCTCCCTGGGAAATGTGCCTCGGAACAGATGTGTATCTCCCAATAAAAAGCAAATCTTAATCCTGCATGCATTTGTCAGGCGAAATTGCGAAATAATTCAGCGGCTGAATATGAGTCATCAGGCATTGTTCTTTTGGCTGCGCCAGAGTTTGTTCAGTCCAGTCTTTTTAGGCGAGCAGCTGTTCGCTCTGACAGCTGCGATGGTCATCCACTGCAGCTGAGAGGCAATTAAAAATCAAGCCAGTGTAGAATTGAACTTGATCCACTGCTATTTCTACATATAATCCCCCTTTTTAGTGCCTCCTCTCTTTCCTACACACATTTAGGAGGTATGTGTTTAATGAGAATTTCACCTGTTTCTTTTTGGTTTTTCTTTTCTTTTTATTTAAAAACAAAAGCCGAAAATTGCAGCGACATAGCCCAGTGAAATCTCTACGTCTGCTCAGTGAGTGGAGAGGAGCCGTATAATCTCTTACAGCTCCACAGATTTTTTCCGTATCTCCTTTAGTGGAGGTATGTGGCCACACAAAGTCTGCCTGGCGTCACAGTGGCATTCAGCTGAGGGTTAAATCAAGCAGAGGCCATGCCTTGTGCCACTGATGCATTCTCATGTCCTCCTTACTCACACAAGCACATGCATTCACATAAGAGCTCGTATGCAGTTGTGCCTCCGATGACCAAATGGAAGCACGCAGACACCGGCCGTGCCTCCAGTTGTTCTTTCCTCTCATGGCAAACAGCAGGTGTGAGGTGGAGTGGGTTGGAGTTGGGCTGGGTGGCAGTGGTGCTGGATGATCTGCAGTATTAACTACAGCTTGTCTATTGTTTCAAATGTGTGTGTGTGTGTGTATTTGGAATTGATTTGAAGACTTGATAGGATTTCACCGTTGGCCCTGTGCCGTGCTCCAACATGCTCACGGGACTCTTTCATCTCTAGCACTTGAATGCTACATTCTGATTGGCATTTTATTTATGAATTACCAATAGAAATCCTATTATCCATTCCAAATCCCTTGCCTTTTGGGCATCCATTGTTACCAGCTGGTTTAACCCAGTGGAGGATAGTGATTATGAAGAGGTGGTGGAGGCTGGTGTTGGGTTGGTCCAATGTCTGTATGGTGCCTGAACATTTACAGACACCTTTCATTATGATATATTAACTAGACAGACAGACAGATTGCAATGGAACTTTATTAACTTGGTACAAATCAGATAGATGGATGGATGGATGCATGGATGCATGGATGCATGGATGCATGGATGGATGCATGGATGGATGGATGGATGGATGGATAGATATGGACAAGGGATAAATGCATCAAGCACAAAAACCCCAACACAATAGATACAAGCATGGGTGGGAAGAGTTGAAGTATGTAAAAACCAGAACAGTGAAAAGTGGATGTTAGTAGGCAAGTAAGTTGGATAGATAGGTAGGTTAATGTTAGTAGTGTTAGTAGATTAGTAGGTAATCATTGTTGTTGTCTGTGGTGTATATGTGAGCATATATGAACATACACACCACGATGGATGGATAAATAGACAGGTAGTTTGTATTATTATTTTTTTCTATTTTGATGCAGTTCTACGCTCATGTGCAGCTTGACAACTAATAAATATTATCTTGAATGTAAAAATGACATAGATTTTCTGTGTCAAAGAATCTATATTTTAACATATTTAATAACATAACATGTTTTAACGTATTTCAACTCATTATAAATGGCAAAAAACCTTTACAATACCTTTTGCCACAAAGTGAAGACTTTTATTTTTCATTTTTATGAATGATATTTCCCAAACTTCAACTTTGTACTACTTCATAAAAGCAGACAAACTTGATCTTTATGATCAATTCCTGACCCCACAGCAATGTCCAAGGAGTCAGGAAGTTGCTTTCATATGAAATTGATTTTTTTTTTTCCCCTCTTTGGAAACGTGTTTAATGATTACTGGAATGAAGGGGCCATCCTTCCTGCCCCGATTGCCCCGTTGCTCTCAAATGCTTCCTGTTTGCCACATGTGCACTGCAACCTCCAGATGGTATTGTACTTTTCCTGCCTTTTCTGTTGCTCTTTGGTGAAAAGGTTGTCAGCTGCGGCAATAGACAGAAGAACCAAATTTAAAATTATGATGCTTGGACCTCAAAGTCCTACTTAGTCAAGTATCACACGTGCTACATCAGACTGTAACAGGTAACAGGTACCAGGTACCAGGTCAGGATCTCCTGCCTCCTTACGCATCTTCTCTTTATCCTGATACTCCTTCCTTCTTCTCCCCACATCCTCATCTTCCCCTTGTCCCAGACAGGAGCATTACAGAGTAATAACAGTTGACTAGAAGCACTTTTATAATTGCCTGCGCTCATGTGCTGTGGAAACCCAGGGCAGGGGCCAGTGGCATCAAAGCCTGACTGATCATTCCTCAGACTCCCTCGAATGAAAGGGGGGGTCGGGAGAGAAGGAGAAGGAAGAAACACAAATACAGATGGACAATCAAACCAGGGGAAGTCAAAACTGAAGCAGATGTGGTGATAGCAGTAGATGGACAGATAGGGGAGAAAAGTTCTCAGAGCAACAGAGAGACTTCTCCTCCTCCTTCTCCCTTGCACCACCTGCTAATATTTAACCAACAATAGGGTCGGCGGTGGAAGAGGAAAAAAAAAAGTTAAGAAAAACAAAAAGAAAGTATGCTAAGGTGACATCATGGATTATTAAGGTGGGGGAGGAGCTAATAAGGGCCTGGTTTGGCATGGTCAGTAAAGAGGGCAGGAAACCGTGGCAGTAGCAATTTGAGAAGCTGAGGCCTCCGTCTGCAGCTGTGTCTCACTCCCCAACTGCTCCCCCACTCTCTCCCTGCCTCACTCTCTTCCAGCGGCACAGCTGCAAGATTGACAATAAGGCAAGTATTTGCTCATGACCTCTCCTCTACTTCACAATCCTAGGTGTGTTGCTTTAATACACATGCTACAAAACTATGATCCGAGATCAGTGGAGATACGACAAGACAGCAGAACAAATCTGTTTTTTCTGCATCTGATCCAAGAAAGAATATATTTCAAATAAAGTTCACTCATTTCATAAAGTTACACCTGGCCTTTTGACTGCAGTTTCAGATCGTTGCGGCACGTTCTCATCGGTGTCATGTGTTTTGCTGTGGAGACATAACAACATTAGCAACACTAACATGGAAAACATGCAGTCGTCCCAACAGATGTCCTCCAGAAGACGGAGACACAGAATTTGAAGAGACTCCAGTAACACAATGAGGTGAAGATTTATAAGACGCCGTCATAGCGTTCTGCTGCACCACACACTGTGATCAGTCACATACCAACACACAGATCTCTGTGGACTCTGGATGCTTCACTTTTGAACTGCACATTAAATGTGTGTGAGTTATGGAGGATGCATGTGTGCTGCATCATGCATCACGCCAAACACTGGGAAATTTATTTCTGCAAACATTTCATCGTCTGCATTTTAAGTCTCCAGATTGTGAGCAGCTTTCCCCTCTTTGAAAAACTCAGCTCTGGCTCACAGTGCCATTCATCTTCGCAGACTCCTCAGTTTCATCCCGCCGATTGCCTCGAAGCAGAAGAGGAGCTCAGGAATGCTCTGACGCTGACTGCCAAGTCTTATGACACAACACCGTTAAAACCTAACACCCAACAGAGAGAGTGGGGGCAGGGGGTTGGGAGGGATGATTGCCACTATGTTTGCAAACCAAATGAGGAGAGCAGGGAGGGAACCGCTCCGAGAGCTGAGTCCTCCGCCGCCGCGCTTTTGTTGCCAGATCACAACCAGATGTGCCAAGTGTGTCCAAACAGGAATGACGGTGTGAAGGCAATTTTCAGCAATTTGTCAGATTTTAAAGCCCCACCCTCTGCCCTCCACCCCCATCCTACGCTTCCTAAAAGACAAACGCCGGAGGAGCCCGACAATAATCCCATGAATTCTGCTCAGATCTTCCCCTGCAGCTCAGTCATGTGATGATAGATATATGTCTGATCACACAGGGGCAAGACGAGGCCTGCAGCTCTGACTGAATAACCACCCACCTAACTTTCATGTATTAGCAATGCAGAGCACACTGATCCAAATGTGCATGTATTTATTCACCCGTCTGTAGAATCGAAATCCCTGACAACATTCACACGCCCTAAATCCATCATCTTAACCCAGTCTGGACAATAGGGCCGTACAAAGCAGCGCGGTAAATACGAAATATGTTGTTAATCCCTCTCTAAACACCTCATAAATTGCCGTTTCGATGTTGCTCAACCTGTGTCGAGTCATGTTACAGCGCCAACCCTGAATCACAGTGTGTGGATGTGATTAAATGAGAAACATTGGTTGTTTGTTTGTTTTACTGGAGGGAAGAGGTTGTAAGTCAGCTGACAGCAATGCACATCAACCTGCAGTGACTCAGGTGTGATTCTGTGAATCTGTTAGTTTGGTGTGGCTAGGTTTGGCTTTTCAGGCAATGTATCTCTATATACAGTCATGGAAAAATGATTAGACTACTCTTTCTTTAATTTCTTATCCATTTAAAAGTCTGCTTCAACCTAATCTACATTAATCTGGCCAAATATAATAACAACAAAAAAGGCTCATAATTCAGTTTAATTTCAGAGCTGATTTCTGGCCATTTTGCATGGTTTTATTGACAGTGACAGAAATCACTTCCGTTCCTACATCACTAGCAATAACATTGTACTGACAAATACAGTGCTTTTAGTCATTGCATTGTTTTGTGTTCATTGTTTCCCCCAGGTGATAAACCTGGGGGAAATGAGGCAGGAACAAGGCATTAAGATGAACAAGGAATTGAAGAAAACAGCAGAGTGGTCTGATCAGTTTTTTCATGACTGTATATTTATATATATATATATATTGTCATTACTCTCTTATTATTATTATTATTATCATTCTTATTCATGTCAATTGGTGCCCTGAGAATATATTTACCTCTTCTTCCTTCCTTTACCCTGTCTTGATGAGATTGATCCACTGTGATGGTCTGTTCGCTTCTCCTTGTGTCTTTCCTCCTGTTACCCAGTGAGTTTGTGATTTTTGGAATTAAGTCTTTGTATAAAGTCTTTTCTGGTTCTATTAAAGCCACTGTCCTCAGTACTTCCTGTTTCCTCACACTCAAGGAAAAATGGAACAGAAGTTACTCTGTATAAAGTTCTATAGAAACATCATAGATTTAGAATTAGGGCTGGTCATCTGGTCATCGCTGCAAAACAGTAAGGCCTCACCATTGTTAAAAATCATTATATTTTCAAAGTAAAACATCTTTTAGACTTTATTCAGTTATTATCAGAGTGGAAATTCTTCTTATTAATGAACTACACACCAGCACCAGTTCCCAGACCAGGGGTTTGGAACCCTTGTTTTACATCATCATCAATCAGTTATACCAGTAACCTAATCAGTTAACTGGATTACTGTTGGCTACCCATGGCTGTAATGTATTTTTGTTTTACAGCCTGTGACTCATCACCCATGTCAGTGTAGGGAGGCAGGTCATCTACTGATGAGATCCACAACTGGACGTCATCAGGCTGCACTGATTCTGTTAAGTGTGGTAAGAAACACATGACACTCCAAGGTACAGACATGAGAATGTGAGTCTACAGCTACACCTCCCTAGGGTGGTTAATGTAGTTCTTGATGAATGTAAAAGTGTCATTTATAAATATTATATTATTGTTAGAGAGTTGATGGCTGTGTCGTTGGTTTGGAACTCCTTGGTTTACTTCCTGGGCAAGTTTGCATCCCAGTTAGTGTGAGTGGCGTCCTGCACTGGGTTGGAAGGTTCACAAAGTGTTGGTCTGGTGCAGTAGGATTTGGGAGGCAGTCCAGGAGACTGCTGCCCTATTGACCCGTTTGTGGAAAAGCAGATAAAGTTAGATGAAAGGGCCATTTTTATTATTTTCAACTGTATTATGTATGGAATTGTGAAACTACAGGGTTCACCTCCTGGGCAAGTTAAAATCCTGGTTGTTTCACAAAAAACAGTGTCCCGACCCGATTGTCTTTCTCTCTCGGATCCCGTTTCATGAGAGTTTGAGGTCATTTTTGTTATTTTTTTTGTCCTCTGTATTTTCAACTTTAACTACCTCCATGTCCTCCCTCACTGCATCCATCAATCTCCAATCTCATACCTGGTAGCTCCATCTTTTGGATCATTCTTCTACCCATGTATCCACTGTTGGTTGGTTGGTTGTTGGTTTATCTTACAGTTTATATCTACATCTATATTACTTCCTTTTTCATTTGGGCTTGTCCCTTATTCAGGGGTTACCACAGCAAATCATCATTGTCCATCTCTCCTGATCTCTGTATCTTCTACTCTTGACTCCAACTACCTCCATGTCCTCCCTCACTGCATCCATCAATCTCCTCTTTGTCTGCTACCTGGTAGCTCCATCTCTAGGATCACAGTGTCCCGACCCGATTGTCTTTCTCTCTCGGATCCCGTTTCATGAGAGTTTGAGGTCATTTTTGTTATTTTTTTTGTCCTCTGTATTTTCAACTTTAACTACCTCCATGTCCTCCCTCACTGCATCCACCAATCTCCAATCTCATACCTGGTAGCTCCATCTTTTGGATCATTCTTCTACCAACGTATCCACTGTCCCTCCTCTGAACATGTCTAAACGATTTTAATCTGTCTTTTCTAGCTTTTCCTCCAAACCTTCTTGCCTGTGTCCTCCCTCTAATCACCTCATTCGTGATCCTGTCCATCCCTAGACAGGATCTTTAACTCCACCACCTCCAGCTTTGCCTCAATAAATTATCCTCCAATGTTAATTAATCGTCAATGATTTTGGAATAATGCCTTAACTAGAGCTGTGAAGGTTTTTGACTTTTAAAACTTGGGTCCCCAGAAAAACATTTGGGAAACACTGATATATGTGTCTCTAATACCATTATTCATGTGGCACATGTTTGTTCCCTTCTCTTCCAAGAAATTAGTCACATATTTGTACTCCAGGGCAATAAGTTCAAATCCTTGGACCAATTAGAGAAACAATTGCATGTAAAAGTGTTTGCATAATGTTTAGGTCACGTGAGCTGAGATTGGGCCTGTTTTAATTCTTCTGCGGTTTCCCAAGTGTGTGAACTTGTGTGAGGAAGAGACTTTTGAAATGCATTAATAGTGCTGTTGTCTTTTTTTTTTGGTCCCCTGGCCTGTACTGTACAGTCTATGTGTCTAGGATTACATTACATGAAAACCGATGGACAGTCTTTCTTGACAGGAATCTGTGTGGGTGTGAGAATGTCTCCTCCAGCTCACAGCACAGTTGTTTTAAGGGATTCATTTGTGAGCATCTGTGATGTTTGTCTGTGATTATTAAAGAATTTATATTTTACTTTCTGTGCAGCTCGGCCGCGTAACAGCTGCGTGCCTGGCGTTGATGGTATGACTTAAAAATACTATAGCGCTGTGATCTTGCACGGAATGCGTCAGTTGACTTATTGGTGGAAATATTTGTGTGTCTGTGCCAGTGTGTTGGTAGAGGATCTATTTTGCCCCGGTGTCAGTTATGTTCTAAATGTGAGCGTGTGCTTGTTGTGACAAGCATTTAAATGTGGTTCTATCTTTTGTGTGCACGGCCGTATGATGTTTGTAGAATGTGCATTAGCGCGGGCACAGTGTGTTTGTGGACTCAGACACGCAGCAGCTGCTGGTCACCACCTGTGGCCAGGATCTCCCTGAGGCCTGTTGTGGCTCCAAATAGTAGCTGCAGGCTCACGAGGACTCAGCCTGGAGATATCAGTGATGGATTCCTTTGTTCTTTGGCTACACTCCTAACCTTTTGCATTGTTTTTTTACGTGAGCATTTCCCTTATAAGTACCTATCTTTCTTTAGTCAGTTGTTTTTGTCGTTTTTCTGTCTTTTTTTCCCCTCTGGCCCATGAGTGGCCGACAGATGTCCATCATCTCCGTCATCCACCCTGTTGCCGCTCCATGTCCCAGAGCGGGATAGGAACCTGGCAGTAATCCCTGCAGGAAAAACAAAATGGACACCCACACTTCTGCCCTACAGACAAAATAATTATGATACAGATGATAAAAGCTAAAATCACAAGTGTTAGACGATCCAGACGACTTATTTTTATTAATTTAATTCTACCAAATAGATTACTGTCATCAATGCGTAGAAGCCGATAGTTACAGCCCATAAAGTTTAGATGTGATTACTAATAACCTGCAATTACTTTCAAGTTGGGTGAGGAGGAGCAGTGAGGAAGAGGGGAAGGCAAGAAAAGGATTGAGAAAAGAGAGAAGAAGAAAATAAGGCAGAGAAGACAAAGACGGCAGCATTTAATTTTTCTCTCTAACAGAGCGTGCCTTTTTAGTGAATTGATAAGTAGAGAAAACTGATAAGAAGATACATTCATAAACCCTCATGTATGCATTTAGAGCCTCTTTATTGTTGTATTATAGAAGTGTTATCATTATTTTCCCCTAAATATAGTATGTCAAACATCTGGTGATATGTAATATTTTTTATTTTATTTATTATTTAGTTTTCCTTTTTTTTCTGCTGTTGAAATTGCAGCAGGTTGGAGAATGTGTGTTTTAGTCATGTGGAAACTTAGTTCGGGGGTTACCAGTGTCACATCCCACAATGCACCACTGAATTCCTTTAACATGTGGTGAGTCAGGAAAGGGGTGGTTGACCTGTGACTTACCAGGAGCCCCTTGGGAACAGCTTCGCTCTGTAGCTCAGAAAATCTAGGATCACTGCACAAACTGCTGTGCTGGTTGTGACTGGAATTCTAATCACTTTATTCTCCCTCTTCCCACTCACCGTTCACTCCCTCTGCCTTTTTCTTTCCCCTTCTTTTCATCACCATAACTTTTCCTATTTATGCTTTTTTTCAGCTGTGTGTCTGTTTTAGTCCTCTCAGTTCTCGGTCTTCACTTTAACACTAGCTCTGCACATGTAAGCCATTATCATAGGTAGGAGAGGGTGAGGAGACTTTTTTTTTTTCTGTTTCCTGTTAGAATGCATTTCTCCCCTCCGTGGCTTCTCTGTGATGTCTGGCGTGTTTGAGAATGTTATTTTATGGTCAGCAATGTCCAAAGTTCTCACTTTATCTTAATATATATATATGTATATATATATATATATACTGTCATGGAAAAAATGATTAGTCTTCAATTCCTTGTTCATCTTAATGCCTTGTTCCACTAAAGGTTTATCACCTGTGGGAAACAATGAACACAAAACCATGCAATGACTAAAAGCACTGTATTTGTCAG